>QVRM01000160.1:0-170000 GCA_003439945.1 Dermanyssus gallinae | reverse complement strand
GACGTGCCGAGTTGTTTTGGGTGGGGGACGATAGAGATATCGCTATCACAGCAATACGTAGACCGTCACAGAAAGACAGAAAGCGTCGAAATCTCAAACTCTCTCATCGACACCTGCTAGCAAATGGACCTGCTCTATCAAATTATACTCGTCATACTTCTACAAGCACATTATGACTATCTATCTTGCAATAAATACCAAATATCAAGCATGTGTCCGCGAGACCATAGACACACTTACTTGCAGAAAGTGGCAGAGATTTTGTCGCATGCGTTTAGATATGCTAGGCATTGCCTGAACAGCCCCAATAGCGTCGAATATTGTGGCGTCATGCAAGTGAGCGGGGTTTTTTTTTGGTGAGAGTCTTTAAATAACCAAAGAAGTGACTATAGAAAGAAATCAAGACCGGATAGACTAAGCAATCGCGGAGGCCAAGCGACATTTTTCCGCAGTCACGGCTCGCATTGCGCCATAGATTTGGTACCAAAATTATCGTCATGACTGTGTTAGTAGAACGCAGTGAATAGTCGTAAGATCCTGATTAGGAAGTACTTGGCGTGGAAGCTAATAAAGGATAAAATTGATTTTTTTCAGCGAATTCTCTTCTAAACATCATCATTGTCACATCTTCTAGTCGGCGTTATCTATTCTTTAAAAAGAAGCAGAACACTTTTTCATGCACACCAGTGATGTGCTAACTTTTGGCGTAGAAGTAGGATAACTACCGACGAGTTAAGAGTCAGCGCCAGTCGCTGAAGTGTCCGCCAAGAAGCGAAAGCCACACAGTGGTGCAGCAATTGTGCGGCTAACTACCGTCTGCTAGTATTTCGTTTTTATCAATTTAGCAATGTATTCATTAAACTACAGTAACAACCAACGGCGGTTAAAATGACAAATGCAGCAAGCGACGGTCTCACAGATAAGGCCACCAAGCAAGCCCCGACACATGAATTGCATCCGGCGACCTGTTGTTGCAATCTGTTGGAACTGGTAAACAGTGTGCGACCTTTTTCGATTGCGTTCAGCAGTGCCTATCAGTTGCCAGTCAGACTCTCGCACAGCAGAATCCTGATGGGTACAGATATGCCCTCCGCTGCGTCAGTGACGCACTGGATGGCAGCATTTTGCCTCGGAAGATTCATTCGTCATTTATTTTAGTGTTTTCTTTTCTTTCACAAAAAAAATTGATGAAGAACATTTAAGCTTGAAAACGACGAACGAGAGAGAAACGCATTTGTAATAAATAAAAGGAACAACATTTTATCAATGCAGACTAAAAAGTCTTCCTACGTGTTTTATAATACGAGGCCAATGAGCAATACTCCTTAGCCAACATTTACACTGGAAAGGCGTCACGTGCCTTCATTACATGTGTACGAGATCACGGCTTGATGCATCTTGCTAGGGAATACTAGGAATCCCCTAAAATAAGCCAATAGAAAAGGGTAAGAAAAGGCAAAGAAGAAAATAATTATATATATATATATATATAAGAGTTTCCAACATGGCGTCAGCTGCACGGACGCGTTTTCTGAGTGCTCTTATAATTGTGTACTTTCTGGCAAAAGCCCATAGCAAAACTAGTGCTTTTTGTGACAAGAAGGAGTCTCAGGACGCAGTGAATGTTGTGACTATCTACCTCAACGTACCGCGCCGCAGTTTCACCAAGGGCCACACACTCCGAGCCACAGCACTTGTGATCATCCTGTTACAAGGAGGAGATATCGAGGCAAATCCTGGTCCTCCGTGTGTCACTTGTGGAGGACAATTTCAACAAGTCATTAACAGAACTGTCTGCGAGAGCTGTGACAAGCATGTTCACACACATTGCAGCTATCATATTCCTGATAAGGCAACAACGTACTGCAAGTCCTGTTTTTGGGTCGAGGTCTCAACGATAGTTTCTAAGTCGATAACTGTCAAGTCATCTTGTAATTGTCCCTCGGAGATACAGACGCTTAAAAAGCGGATCGACGAGCTATCCAGAACGACCAAATCGAACGGTAATGTTAGCACACAACAGCAACTGACAATCGGCCGACCGCAGGCTCAAACGTCCCAACAGATGATCGCCCTCCGCCAACGTGGTTTGCACGTACAAACACCGCACACACCGCGACGTCTTGGCTTTCACGACGACGTGCATAAGAAGAACCTACATGGACGCACACCACAGAAGCCAGAGAAACGTGACGACAGGTGGCGTACACAAGGATGGAGAGATCGCACAACCAAAGCCACCACCACCGGCACGAACAGGATGACACATCTGAAGGTAGTCAAAGACGAAGACATACCCGAGCGACCACGGCAAAGAGCGCTGTTTGTAAGCCGTATTGATCTCACACACAACGAGTCAGATATTCAGGATTATGTTACTCGAATCGTTGGTACTAGCTCGGGCGTAAAAGTAACAAAGCTTGCTGGGCTTAACCAAGCATATTACAACACCTTCCATATTATAGTCAATCAGGACACTTTTTCTAATCTATTAGACCCAGCTGTATGGCCGGAAGGTACACGGTTTAGGCCGTTCCGAGGCCAATTAAAACCATACAGAGTATTTGGTGCACCACAACCACCGTCTTCAGGACTAGGTAACAAACGACCCCGAACCGAACAGTCTGATACAATGCTGGTCGAGGGTAGCCCGCCAAATTGACTTCAAGTCGAATGCGACAACAACACACTTGTTAACACGACCAAATGTGCAGAACTCAAGACAATATCCCGATGTATCCTTTGGAATGTAGAAGGATTTCATTCAGTATTAGAAAGTTGTGGGGAAAACGAGTTTGAACAATATGACATAATGTTTCTTACCGAAACGTTTGTAACAAACACAGCAGCTATTGTGCTACACAAACACAAGATCTACCATGGTGAAGCTATAAAGGCCCCCGGTAGAGGACGACCGAAATGGGGGGTCTCAGTCGCTGTACGCACGACCGAATGGTCTAGATTACTTAGATCCACGGCTAGACTACTTGTTGTTGAAATAAGGGACTTTTATTTAATATGTATATACAGCCCACCTGACCGCAACGTGACAGACATTTTACTTGATATAGGAGAGTCCCTGATGCTATGCACAGACAATTTTAAACACACTATCATAGCAGGGGACATGAATTGTAACCTCGCTAAAGATGACTCACGAGCGACAGCTTTTATCGAGGGAGTAAGGGAAATGGGCTTGCAAATAGAAGGTAATTATTCCGACGCTACATATATAGCATGGAATGGAAAAAGTGCTGTAGACCTAATTATGAGTACTTCTAGTGAACCGGGAGCTTATATAAAAGACCATAAAACGATAGTTTCAGCCGAGCGGAAGCACTGCAAAGTCACCTTTAGCCTTGCGCATACGAAGATAACTGGCCGTGACAAACGAATTTCCCTCGCCCGCAAGATAAGTCTCAGCAAGCTAGAACAAGCCTTATATCTACTCCCAGATGCGACCGAAGTAGATACAGACTTTTACGAGCGTTCACTTCGGTGGGCCATTCAATCTGCAGCATCATATAAGAGGAACACTGCGACGAGACACAAACCATGGTTCGATCACGAGAGCAAAACCATCAAAACGCACATTTGTTGCCACAACGATTGGAGCGTAGCAGGGCTGGCAAACCTAGCTGATCTAAAGAAAACGTATAAACGAATGATTCAGAGGAAGAAATATGAATACGAGACCGCGCAGCGTACACAACAGGTAAAAGAAAGCATCCAGAAACCATGGATCCTCTTACCGAAGAGACCTGCTGTAGCAAACCCACTAATAAACGACGAAGAATGGGTCTCGCATTTCACAACGCTACTAAGCCACGATGTTCAACTGCCTGACAATGAACACGCACCCCATATAGAGCCTGACTGGGAAGACTTTACGAAAGGGGAGGTTCGAATGGCTATACTAGCGAAGAAAAACGGAAAATCATCAGGTCCTGATAATATTTACTACGAGCATCTTAAGCAGGGAATAGAGCACATAGCCCCAAAGCTAACAGCGCTGTTTAATGTATGCTTAGAACAAGGGCACATACCCGAGCAATGGCGCCGAAGCTACCTGCAACCAATTTACAAAAACAAAGGCGACGCCACAGACCCAGCGAACTACCGCGGGATAGCATTAACTAGCGTAGTCTACAAAATATTAACCTCACTAATTGTGACTCGACTATACAGCAAATGTAAAGACCTAATACCAACGGAACAGAATGGGTTCTTGGAAGGTCGCTCAACTGAACGAGCTCTCAGGGAAGTCCTTCATCACGTGCGGGAACGTTCCAACGACGGACAGATGACCTACGCAGCGTTTGTTGACTTCAAAACTGCTTTTGATAGTGTACCTAGAGACTGCCTTCTGGATATTATGCGACAGCATTTTGGCATCAAAGGCCGAATGTTCAACCTAATGAGAAGCATTCTCACTGCGAACTATATCACAATCAGAAATGGGCCTCACTGTATTGCGCAAGAAGTTAAACAGACAATTGGGCTAGCACAAGGCGACACGGCAAGCCCTTTCTTATTCATCCTTTATGTCACAGGGTTAAGCCAAATACTTCGAAATGCTAAAGCCCCGCATGTATTCTACGCTGACGATCTCATCATAATGGCCAAGTCAAGACCACATCTACAGTTTTACCTGAATGAAATGAGCCAATGGTGCGCACAGTATAAGCTGACAATTAATATATCCAAGACAAAAGTTCTTCGATTTTCCCGAGGAGGTCGATACGCCAGTCTTGACCACATCATCAGGGTCAATAACCAAAATATTGAATTAGTAAGTCAATTTAGCTATCTCGGAGTAATCTTGACCCCTGGCCTATCTTTTACAAAGCACATAGAGAACAAACGTGCAAAAGCAGTATCGGCCATGACGCTACTCGGAGATCTTACCCAAATTGACATTAAGACTGGAATGAACCTTTTTAAGATAAAAATAGCTCCGATTATAACTTACTGCCTTCGGGCCATTGCACCAAACTTAATTTTAGACAACATTAAAGAGATAGACAAAATAAAAGCAAATTTTGTGAAATATATGCTCGGACTGCCGCGTAACGCATCGACAACCTTGGCGATGGAACTATGCCAAGAGCGAAGCTTTGTGGAAGATCTTATCCTGGACAAATACGTTTTTAGCCCACTCGTCGTAGAGCAGTATCGCGCATACAGAGAAAAGCGTAATTTGAGCTTTGCCATAGAGAATTTCACTGACGGCCCTGCATTCACGACAGACCGTTGGAAACAGGGAATGCAAGTGAACAGACGGGTACTCTGCAGACTTACCTGGCATGGCTACCACCAATATATATGCCTAAAAGGGTATTGCTTTGAAATTGAAGATTGTGTATGTAAATATTGTGGCACATGTAATATTGACCGATACCACATACTGCAATGCAAGGAAATGGAAGCTGGTTCAATGCATGCAGTAGTGAAAGATGTTATTAGCCGATATGAATTTTAGGTAGCATCTACCAATTTCTGGTGAAATAAACCTGTATTATATATAAGAGGCCCCGCTGCAGTCTGAAGTTTTAACAGGCGGAGGCGGATTCTACTCTCTCGCTCTCTCTCTCTATAAATCTATATATATATACCCACTCCTAAGATAAAAAAGAGCGTAATTCAATAATTTCACGTAAGCCTAGCATTCAGGATAGACACTCCAGAATATTCACACGAAAATCAACACAACACTGTGCAGTCCCTGCCCCCGGCATATATATATATATATATATATATATATATATATATAACATTATTAGCTTGTAGCATTTGCTTATACGTTATTATGAACATTACTAGCTTGTAGCATATGCTTAAACGTTATTATGAACATTACTAGCTTGTAGCTTATACTTAAACAAGTCCTTGAACATTATTTCAGGTTGATGAAGCTGTCAAAAATTATGTCTGGTACTCTTGCCTAGTGAACTGAACGCTGACCGGGAAGAAAAGGGAGGCCCTAAGGAAATTGAGGATTTATTGATATGCAACGCCCACACGCATTCTGAAGACTTAAAAGGAGAACACCCTTACCGAACATTGACACAGACAGTTATATACTAAAGCCACAAAAAATGAGCGTACACTATGCACTAGAGAGTTAGCTTTGCGATAACTGTATAGTAATGAAGGTGGAATTGATAGGTGCGTACCACACATTTTGCGGGATCATGCTTAGCTAGATTAAACAAGATTATCGAAGACGAACGAATTCTACTCGATATGGATTTGATCTTATGATTATTTGTTACTCCCGGTCACCACGGCAACCGCCCCCTCCACGTTCCATCATTCAAAATGGTTGTCTTATAAACAAAACTTTCTAAACACTGGAAAGTGCCTTATTGTGCATAACTACTATTCCCCCTTTTGCAAACATAAAAATGACTTATGCGCTGTCTTGACTTTCGTCTAAAGCATGTATTGTGTATTTGATGACATATAGACGGATTAAATACTTAAACGTTACTTTTGCGTCACAAATTGCGCTGTCAAACGAAGTTTGGCGTTTATGCAGGCTGCAACGTAGGTTTGCCTTTTTCCCCACCTGATGCAAGAATGATGTGCCCTTCCTAGAAGTGATTACGTCGGATGGATACTTCCGCTCTGAGCTGTTGGAGGAGAGCAACTAGCAGCGACCGTTGACGAGCCATGATCGATAACAGCCGGTTCCCGTTGGCTTCGGAGTCGATCACCGTTCGAAAAACTTCTGCTGAGGATACAGATGGCTCTCTTGGGTATCTCTCTCGAACACAACAGTAGCCATATCTGGGGCAGCTTAACGCCGAGCCACCGATACTTATTGAGTTTTCGAGCCATCGGGATTGTGACCTGCGGGCCGAGGCGCCCGGTACGTCGTCAACTGCTGAGCGACTGATGGCGCTGCCAACCGAGCCGCCGAGGCATGCTGCGGCTGATTGAGACCGTACCGTGTTGTCGTCTGCACCTCCACCGGACGCGGCCCTTGCGGTGACGAAACTCCATGGCGCGCTTGTACCAAATGTTGCTCGCCCATCAACTGCGCCAGCCACGGCGGCAGCGCCTGCGGCGGCGATCCTAGCGCGTCGTCGGGCTGCTGCGTTTCGTCTGCTTGGTGTTGCGTCAGGGGCACGTCCTCTGGCTGTACTTCGTCGGTCTGCGCGTCATCGATCTGCAGACTCTTCGATGCCAGGTGATCCGCCAACGGGCCGTCTTCCGGCAACGGCGGCGGTGGTTCGTCGGCGGCGTCCGCTTCTTGCGTTGCCGGTTCGTCCTCTGCTCCTGAAGGCCGCTCACGTGCGACAGGTGCGGCTCCTGCCGGGCTTACCTTTGAGCCTTTCGCTGGCGGCTTTGGCTTGAGCCCTTTCGCCTTCTTGTGGCCCGGCTTATCGACGTCGTCTAACTGTTTCAGACTCGACTTGTCTTCCGCTTGCGACTTCTTTTTCTTGCCGGTCGAGGTTGTGCTGCTTGACTTGTCATCGGCCGATCTATGGCTCGATTTAGGGTCCGCGTGTGTCGACTTGCCGCCGTCCTTCGAGTCCTTCTTCTTAGTTGACCTCTTGTCACTGGACTTTTTTGCACTTTTTGAGCCATCCTTCTCTTTAGCATGTTTATCCTTCTTTTTTAATTTGGACTTTACCGAGCCCTTTTCGTCCTTCGGATGTTCATCTTTCAATGATGATGTGTCCTTTGACCCGTGGGCCTTCAATTTGCTTTCGCCCGATAGCTCCTTCTCATCTTTCGACTTATCAAGATTCGACGATTCCTTTTTCGACTTGCCGCTCTTTTGCTTTCCGTCTTTCGATTTGTCGTCCTTCGACTTGTTCACCTTCGACTTGTCATCCTTTGACTTGTCAACCCTCGAGTTGGCAATCTTTGACTTTTCAACCTTCGACTTGTCATCCTTTGAGTTTTCCTCCTTCGACTTGTCGTCTTTTGAATTGTCATCCTTCGATTTGTCTTCCTTCGAATTGTCATCCTTCGACTTTTCGACCTTTGACTTGTCAGGCTTACATTCGTCGGTTTTGGATTTTTTGCCCGCTTTACCTTTTTGCGCGTCTTTTTTATTGTCTGGCACGTCGTCGTCCAGACCCTGTTTTGATCCGCCTTCTTGCTTAGGCTCTCCGCTTAGAACTTCGTCATCCGCATCTTCGTTCGATTGGCTCTTCTTTGGCTTGCTTTCCTTCGTCTTTTTGCTCTTGGCCTTGTCGTCCTCCTCCGATTTGCTTTTTGCTTTTTTTTCGGTTTTTTTGGTGTTTTTCTTTGATGTCTCTGACTTTAGAATGCCCTTTTTCTCCTTCACCGTGTCTGTTTTCTTGTCGTCGTCTTTCGTCAGAGTATTCTCGGAGCTCTTGTCTCCTTTCGTTCCCGTTGCTGTATCTTGAGCTTGGCCGTCGGGCTGTGCTGCCTGGGTTTTTTTCCGTCCCTGAGTTCGTTCTTTTCGATCCACCTTTTTCATCTCCGACTGTGTCTTAGCGTCGGACTTCGCCGTTGACAAACTTCGCTGTTGCTTATCGACCTTCTTGCTAACCTGCTGCGACATAGGTGCTTGGGACCGGTCCTGCAACTTGTCATCTTGACTGCCTTTTTCCTGCGCCTTCGTGTCTTGTTTTTTCTCTGCCGGTTTATCTTTCAATGTTCCTTTTGGCGTTTTATCTTGCTCTGCTGCGTCTCCGGCCTTCTTTTTTCGTTGCTTTTTGTCTTTAGGCTTTTTGTCTTTCGTTTTGTCTTTCGGTTTTTTTTCATGAGAGCCTTTCTTCTTTGTCTTTACTCCACCTGATATCAAATTCGACGGTGCTTTGGAACCGCCATGCAAAGGTTTGGGCGGCTTCTCTTCCGTACAGGCGAATTCAGCGGGAGTTTTGGGAGCACCGTCGTCCGACACGCTCTTAGTTTTCGTTTGAGTGGCTTCACGCTTGCATCCACCATCTTTGTTGGGTTCCTTGCCGGTTAGTGCCCCGTCCTGGCCCGGCTTACCAGAACAGTTACGTGACGGTGAGCTCATCTCTCTGGTCGTATACTTTGCACCTACACGTTTTCAGTAGCAACAAATGCTACCACATCAAGTAACTGCGTGCCTGGATGCCGACGAAACACAACGACAATAGGACGGAACTGGCCTCTCTGTACCTATGGCAGGAGGCTGAGTTGCTGAGTCATCCTTCACGACATATTTGCCGTGACAGCTCACCTGTAACGAGTCGCACACAATTCGAGTAGGGATTTGAGTCTTAGTCCACCAATCACACCTAGCACACTGCTACACACCGTTGATTGTAAGATAGCAGACTGGAAAGCGCAAGTCTCTTATCAAAAGGTTTATATACGAAACACATTAGCTATCAGCAATCGCCATTTTTTCAGGCATATTCACAATACGCAATACTTACTTGAAGGTACACGTTTATCTGGACTAGGCTCACTTGCTGTCTCCATGCAGATTGCAACACAAACTTAACAGTGTATACACGATAGGTAAATCATGCGCTCAATCCATACTGTCTCTGGATGAAGTTTGGCTTCAAATTGTTATCTCATCAACGTATACGGACAACGTTGTCGAACCTAGTACGCGTCCAAGGCTTTAACTTTCGTTGTTCAAAACCAGAAGTGCTAACAACACTTTCTTAAATAATATATATGTATATATACATATTATTTTTTTCAGTAAGATGAACTCGGACGAGGCTCAGCTTACGTAACGTCGTATCTAGTTTAACTGATGTTTTTACGAGTAGTTCATCAATTTTTGCAAAAGATCAGCTAAAATCCGCCGTGTATATTTATCATATTAAATGGTATTAAAACAATAAAAAATGACATATCGGTGTATGTTAGAGACTATGCATTATTTTTTTTATAACGGATCCGCCTAGTGGCAATTGAAAAATTGAGAATCGCTCAAGAAATAACTACATCAAGAAACTTTACTTCACTCATATATCGACCGCTAGTACCCAAAAATAACAATGTTATAATAAGTAGAATTCAGGTTCTAATATCCCAACAAGTTCAGTGGTGATATGACTTTGTAAAGTCCAAAACTATAATGGTAGTACACATACATATAATCAATTGCACTGTTTACCTATAATAAGAAAGAAAAAGCATTTCCTATTATAGAATAAACGTTCCTTCTATTTAGAGATAAATATAACCAAAAAAAACATGGACACCTGATGTTGGTGTAGATTTTGTTCCTCAAATGTTGCTACTTTGCTAACAAGTAGAGCATTACCTAAATCCTATACTGGCGCGCAATGACTGAGAGAAATATTATATTCAATGTTCGCAATGAAAAATATGTTTCTTTTTCGATTACAAAGTGAAAAGGAATGACTCGATAATGACTTAGCACGCCACTATAAGACATAGCACGAGTGATTTGAATCTTATACCGTGACGAAACGTGGCATTTTTATATGTGCGCCAGACTCGTAGAGAATGCGCGATACATTTTTATACTCAGACTTGTTTTTGACAGCCGTCTGTAGACACTTGAGCTACCTGCGTGCTCTGGCCTGTTAAATGTACTCATATGTGTGTAACGCTAGCCCAGCATAGCTGTCATACTTTTGCAGTCTTTTTCCGCACTAGAGGAACGCGCATGTATAGCGGCACTGCGACGTCAGCAACATCTACAGATAGTTATAGATTATCATGCATAATTATTCACAAATATGCATCACAGTGAGTGTGCTTATATTAAAAGAGATAACAGTGACAGTACAGAGACGCAGAGCGCCTAAAACAAGGTCGCCTTGCCTAAATGTAACTGAGGAGGCTGTTGTAGATTTATTTCTAAGATTGTTTCGTTTAGTTGCCGCAACTTAATTAAATCGTACATCAACTTCACTTTGGAGGCCGCACTGTCAAAATTTAAGCGAGTGAACAACTAGGCCAAGGTTGATAGTGCAGCCGTAAATCCGCCTGCGCGTAAAGCTTTTTTTTAAGAAATCATACGAGAGGAATATATCGTGGTTTACACTTGATGCTTGAACTGCCTTAAGCTGAAACTTATTTTGAAAATCGACGGTGTCGGGATCTTCGTACGGTCAACCCGCGAAACGCTCATATCAGCTACTCGTAGCCATTGTGCCGATGGCCGGCCGCGTCCCAACTATTTACATACGCACAAAAGACAGTCACAATGAGTTAGTTATACAGATAGCTCAAAACAGTCAGATTGTTTGTGTTACGAGACAGCAATCCGTCTCAGTCGTAGAGGTCTCTTAACAAAATGTGTGAAAGAGATAGACGGAGCGCTAAGCTACCGTCGCTGCTGAGGGCGAGACCGGATCAAAATCTCGTAGATCGACTAGTAGATGATACCTAAAGACATGTGGCGTCGATCGGAACTTCTATGGGAAAGTACCTTTGTTTTTTTTTCCACTGGGGCACCTGTAACACCCTAAGGATTTATTTGCTTATATTCAAGAGGCAACAATTGTCTCCTTATGAACGTGTACACCGGATAAATCAAGTAAAAACGTCACATATCCTCCAGGTTCAGGCGTGTCCAGTCTAGCAGAGTTCCACGCACAGAGGCGGCGTTACCCCGTTGAATGCCCAGCGATAGTCTCTGGTGCAGGTACTCGACAGCTCTAGTGTCCCCTGTCGAACGATTGAGCGCCTTGCCGACATGTTGAATAAGTTTATGCGTCTTCGGGCCAGGTCCCCCTAATGTCTCGAATGCCAGTGGACGAAAGTCGTGGGGGTAAGTGATACTGGCATACTTTCTGCACTTGTTCGCTTCCGCCAACATAGACGCGTGTCCAGCATGTTCCGCTCCCGCACTGACCATTGAGGGGGCTAATGAGTCAGTAACGGTTGCATCCCATACCAGCATGCGACCCATCTCGAAGGACGTTAGTGTCAGCCCGTCCGGTCGCTTCCCATCATTCCCGCAGAGGCCAGGAGGCTCGAGAATGCAAGGAAAGCCGGCCGACTTTAAAGCTCGGCTAAATGTCTCGTTAAGTGCGGCGTGTCGGGCTCGACGACCTGAGCTTAAAGCACAAGAGAGGCCATGGTGTGCCTGTGGCCCCACTTGATCGCCGCATTTACATTGGTGGGGGATTACAAGAGCTGTCCCCAGGCGCAGCCCCGCACTAATCCGAAGAGTCTCGTCATCTAATAGAGTGCCTAACTGAGCGCTGGGGAAAGCCTGTAACCAGGCCCCGGCACTTTTTGAGGAGACTGCCCGTAGCCTGGCCTTGTCAGTCGTAGTGGGGGCCTGCTCAAGGAGATGCGCAAACGTCTTCTCCTGCAGTGGGGTCGACCAGCCTTTCTGGGAAAGGGTGTCAGTGGGTATGGCACCGCACAGAGAGGCTAATTTCTCAAGTAAGCCTACCAAAGTGTGATCGTATACACTTTGACCTGTATCGTCCAGTAACCGTTTGGCCTTTTCCAATGCCTGGGACATAGATGAGACGATGGCAGGCCCAGCCAACGCTACTGCGTCTGGCATTCCCAGTCCACCTAAGGATATGGGAAGCAGAGCCTGCAAGCCTGCATCGGGTGAGAGGCGTACTTTCAGGAGCAGTTCCAGTGTCTTCAAGGTCCACTCGTTAAAAGCTCGAAGGTTCTCGGTCGAGTCAAAACAATTAGCCCCTCTAAGTAAGTGAGTTATCCGGGCCGCCGAGAAGCACGATCTCAGTAGGTACATTCCGCGATGAGATCCCAGCGATGGAAGACGGCTGGCGGCTACTTCAAGCTTTTCTCTCCACGCGTCTAGAGCCCCAGGTAGCCCCTCTTGGCAAAGAGGAACCCCGAGGAGCTCAATGTCGCTCTTCTGGACTACCTTGCAACCGGGAAGGAGATGACATAGCTCCGATATATCCGGCGAGATCATATCCTCGGGGCCCGTGATGTAGACCTCGCATTTCCCAGGGTTTAGGGATAGACCACTCACCGTCTCGAAATCCAGGACTCTGTGGATATCACCGACTACCGTAGCCAGGTCACCTCCAAGCACACCGTCGTCTAGGTACCAGGCATTTAGAGGACTTTGTAGGGAGTCGATCAAGTCCTTGACGCACAGGCAGAACAGCGGTGGACCTAAAGGGTCTCCTTGCTGGAGGCCCGACTGCGAAGATATAGTCGCGTGTGGCAGAACCAAGTGCGACGGTTGAGCATAAGCCGCATGTACCTGGTGAAACATTTGCGGGGCATAGCATTTCACCGCGTTTAGCAAGTGGTCTCTTCTGACGCTATTAAAGGCATTCCTAAAATCCAGCTTCACCAAGACAGTCGGGCTACTGCGGGAGTTTATAAATGCACGAGAGGTATGAATTCCAATCTCCGTCCCGCCAGTAGTTGCAAAACCCAGCTGATGGTGGCCAATTGCCGATAATAGTTCAGCTTTGTTGGCAGCGCACCCTACTTTTGAAGCCAACCTCCGGAGTGTGGACGAGCATGCTATCGGGCGGATAGAGCCGTCTTTCTTCTTGAGAGCAAATAGTCGTGCCCCAAATATACTAGGTTGAAGGGTTATAGGGGGAGACCCCCACCTAAGAATGTCTACCACCTTTGCTAGTGCATCTGCCAGTCTATCGGCGACGGATCCTAAGACAGCGGACAGGAGGTCCTGAAGAAGTCGAGGCCTAAGGAAGTCAAGCCCAGCTGCAGAGCTCCTAGGAAAGGATCTCACGGCCAGGCGCACTTCGTCGCTAGAGGTAGTGGATGGTAGCATAGTCGGGGGACGAGATGGCAAGCAAAGGTCCGAGGGGGCTTGCGGATGTTTGTCTCGAAGAGATTCAAGGCTTTCAGACTGACATATAAATGTATCCGTAGAGCCAATGAGTCTGGCGGCGCCAGTGACGTCCCCTTCGTAGAGGTTGACTATGGCGCGTCTACAGATCTCATCTTCGGGGTCCCTCCTGGTAGTCGTCCTAGTTTTATGGTGTACGATGTTCTCAATGCTTAAACCCTGCGAAAAATCGCGAAGGTTCTTTTTAATAATTACTGTGAGAGAGCGCGTGTCGTTTCGGATTTGCGGAAGGGCAAGCACCACCGGCGCGAAAGAAAACAGTGAGTGCCAGGCCTCAATGTCGTTGTTTAAGGCGACCTTCAATAAAACTTTCGTGAGCTCGTCTGCGACGGACGCCCTGACAGCCTTGGGCAACACCCGGACTAGCCTTGCATGTCGCATTGTATTCTGAATGTGTCCGACCAGTTCCTCCGAGGTGGCCAATGTGCTAGTGGTTGGCGCTACTTCTATGTCCCCGACGCCGGGGTGTCTGGCGGACATGTGCCTAGAAAGTCCTCTTCTTGTATAAATGTTGTTACACACGGAACAAGCGACCCTGTTCAGGTCCTGCTCAGCGTCGCTAGGAACGTTTCGTCGCATCGCTAGGTTGCTGGTAGAGCTGCGGTCTTCCATTATAAGGAAAAGTTCCTTAGCTTATCAACTACCGGCAGCAAAGCTAATAACGGCTTTAATGCTTCGGCAATCGTCGTGAGTGTGGCTGCCAGGTCAGGACTAATACCCTGAATTACTTTTACCAGGTCCGACAAGGTGGTTCCGATACTGCCTGGTGGCGTCGCTTTATTAACTTTGTGCTTTCGCACCCTCCGTGTCAAAGGCCGCGGTCGAGTGACCGAACTTACTCTACTATATCTAGGCTTGCGCCGAGGAAGGCGCCGAGGTCTGGGCAAAAGAACGTGCGGAGCGCTTCCATCTTGAGTCGACGAGATGCCCCGCAAGACTGCAGCGTATGACGGTTTGTCATCTGTGACGCCCCGTGTAGAGTCTCCTACAGGAACCGGGCACTGCGCTTCTTCTGTGATAACTGCAGATGGATTAACCGTCTGCACCTGTCGAAGCGTCCTAGCTTCCATGATAATTCGGTTCTTCTCACGAAGGTAGGCTAAACGTGGACAAGCGGGGGAACCAGCCGCGTGAGACCCGTTGCAGTTGACACACCTCGAAGGATTAGGACACTCCGCAGCCAAGTGATCTGACTTGCCACACTTTTTGCAAGCCCTTTGCAGAGTGCATCTGTCAGCAAAATGACCCGTTCTTTGACAGTTAAAGCACAGTTTGGGCTGGTCTAGTTCAAGTATCACCGGGTGAACCTTAAAACCTAGAAAAACTGACGCTGGTGGCTGGCGGTCAAATGTTAAAATCACCTTATTGAGCGGCATTTTACCCGCTTGCGTTGAGTGGTAAAGGCGCCGCACAGCTGTAACTCCAGCACTACTTAGCTCGTCTCGTATCTCGTCGTCGGTAAAAGCCACGTTTACGCCTTGGATCCTTGCTTTGAAACTCGTCAAGGCGGGGCAAACAGCCGGTACGGAAACTCCACCAAGAACTGTCAGTTGCAACAGACTTTTAGCGGCTTCCACACTGCTGACCCACACGAGAATTCCGCCTTTCCCCCTTGAAGTCCCTTTTTACAAATAACGACTAGAGCGGTGAGGTTACCAAGGTACCCGAGAAGCGTCTTCAGTTTTCCGCGTCGTTCCAGGCCTGACAGCTTACCAGAATAGTGTTCTTTCAAGTTCAGCGTAGTTTCTACGCTGTTGACAGATTCCACTATCATTTCATTGTGTAGAAAAAATAGAACGGTCTCAGTCATTAAATTTTAGATCAGTCTTGTTGGTGTAACTTTAATAATCTTAAATATTACCGAAAGCTTGTATTAGCTCTAAAGAACCACCTGGATTATGTAAGCTTTCTCTCACTTAATTCGGATTCTGCAGAGCCTGCTCTACTGAAAACAAGCTGTAAAAATTGGAAGCGCGACGTTTTCACGGAGACGTGTCGATATCGGAACCCCTCAGAGACCCGTCTTTAGACCTGGAACTATATATTTGCGATTCTTCTTAACTTTATAGTTTTAAAAATCAATTTACCAGAACGGGGATTGATACACTATTGATACACTGTTCCGCACAGATTTCTATTCTATTAAACTTGATATTAATGTTTCACTAGTCCAGTATGAGAAGATCTTGTGAAAGCGGATAAACCAAACCTAAATGTTTGGTCACTTCAAGAAGCGCTTTACAAACACAAGCAGCGGCTTCATGGAGAAGCAATGATTCTGTCCTAATTTTCTAACTGACTGGACCTGCCACTATATGAGAACACAAAGTAGAATTTATTTTAATAACAAGACGCTGAAATGTTCTACTGTTATGTTGTACAATATCACTTTTCACAGCGACTGGTTGCACAAACCCACTAAACACGTGCTCCTACCGACGCCTTGAGGCTCAGAATTCTATGACATTACCTAGAACCCTCGAATGGAGAGTTTCTATGGCACATCAGCTTTTTCCAACTGCCGGCTGAAGGGTCAGCACTATTGATCGAGCTAATAAGGCTGATGCGGACTTGGTAAATGGTCAAGCTTGGTTGGTGCAATCGCGTGGGCCTCGCGGCCAGAGGAAAACATAGATGCTCCACTCTTCCACCCGAGAGAACGGAGCTAGCGGGCGCGCTGTTTCCCCAACAAGCATCGCGGGCTTCTTGCACCATCGTGGGCTTCTTGCACCATCGCGTTGAGTCCGGAGAACATCCCGCCGGCCACGGCAGACGAGATCTTGCGCGAGGCAAGACCCCAGAACCGGACGGCATCCCACCTGAAACGGTTTGAATGTTTGCCACGCGGCACCCCGCCAAGATTGCGGCATTCGAGACCAGACTGCTCGCAGAGGGCCTGTTTCCGACTCGGTGGAAAAGCGCTCTATCGACCGCATATCGACCACTTTGCCTCCAGGATGCGGCGGGCAAAATGATCGAAAAAGTGCTCGTTGAACGTTTAAACGCGGATATAGAGACCGGCAGGCACTTTCAGAAGACCAATATGGCATAGTCGCTCGACGTCAGACGCCCTCAGGTCCTACACAGGGCGCGGCAGGGAGCTGCCGTCTCGCTCAAAACTTGCTATTTCGTTTTACTGATTTTACTGGACGTGAGAAACGCGTTTAACACTGCGAACTGGAACGTCGTCATGACCACGCTAAAGCGTAAGGGGTCTCCCCCTACTTTCGCCGCAAAATATCTTCTTACTTGGACGGTCGAAAACTCCTGCTAGGAGCCCAGACTCAGGAGGTGACTGCCAGGGTTCTGCAGGGCTCTGTCCTCGGCCCGGTTCTTTGGAATCGTGCCTAAGACGGGGTCCTGCAGCTCGAGGGCATGCCCGACGGAGTTAAGACAATCGCCTACGCGGATGACCTCGCGTTGTTAGTCACAGTCCGACGGGAGACAACTTTAAAATCATTAGCAAACATCGCGCTTCTACGCACCCACGACTAGATGGAGGAACACCGTCTCCAGGTTGCCCCTCAGAAGACAGACGCTCTTTACTTGACCGGACCAAGGAAAACCTGCAGGATACGGTTGGAACTGGCAGGCCACCCGATCCTAGCACAGAATCTCAGCATAATTCTCCCTAGGGAGGGGGAAAGGGGTCGGCGGACACATGCGTCCTATGCGCATCAGGCCAGCCTGACGACGCCGACAGGTCGACATCGTCCGGCTGCCTCGACATGCAAAGCATGCACGTGTTTACTCGGGACATCTCAACCCGCATCATGCACCACCGGCCGTGTGTATATATATATTTGCTTCTATAGATCTTAATTATTACAATTGGTATGTGGCCTATAACTTGGCTAGCCGCTAGTACACAAACTACGACTGTAGTGAAACGACTATTGAGCCAAGTCATAAGAAGAGACGACGTTCTATTACGCGCTCTTCAATAGTCTGAGTACTCATGTGTACTCGAGCCTACACACTCAGGTAATCGGGCCGCACGGTAACGGAACTCGCAGCCACTGTTCTACTAGAAATAGGGAAGTGCAGCCAATATAAGCGGCCGTATTGATCTGGCAATAATAAACTACCTACAAAGCATCAAACTAGAATAAAAATTAGCAACATTTATGTACAGTAGAGAGCGGCGGTGACAAAACTGACCAATAGCATTGGCGGCCGCGAAGTGTAGTTGACCTCAGACCAAATGGGGTCATGCGAACCGAAGGCCGGCAAAATGATAGCGAATGTCGAATCATGTAGCGCAAGCGACGTATAACGTAAAAAGATGCGAAAGGCAATTAAAGACCCGAAGCAGAAGCTACCTTTTAGCATACACCTTTTACAAATTCGGTATACCATAATTTTGTGCATGCTCCTTCTGTATCTCTGTCAATAGTGCTGCTTTACTTTTTTAGTAACAAGGATTATGATGAAGACAAGCCAGTCCTTACAGCGGCAGAACAGACGTGGAAACGGCGCCGAAAGGGGGCCCTAGATCAGCGATCCAATACTGGGAATTAAATATACAATTATACCTAACAGAGCCAAATTGTGGTTAGTCTGAAAAGGTTTACTTACAACTCATGCCACAATTTCCGAAGCTCGTCCGTTAAGCTTCTATTATTAAAACGCTAAGATATTAAATATCATTAAAAATGCTCAAGAAGATCATGTAGCCCGACCCTGAGGGTTGGTGGATTCAACATAAGGACTTTACCCTCCAGAAGAGCTGCGTCGGATAGTAAAAGAACTGGTACATTATAAAATATAACTGATACATATTGTACTTCACAGCTCGTGCAAATAAATTGCAGTTAGTAGTGTTCTCAAAGTCGTAAACTTTATCAGTCACTTATTCCCAGTTACACACTCGCACACTTATGTATCGCATACTTGCGGCATTGGGAAATGCAGGTCTCAATATAATAGCGTTAAACAAAAGTTGCTGCTCACATCGGCAAGACAGTGCGCACAGCCCTAATCTCTCTTTATGAAGAGGTGAGCAGCGTCCGGCGACTGTCTGTCCCGACGGCAGTGGCACTCTTCTACTATGCAGAAGTTGTTGAGATAATTCAATTGAGGTTGAAGATAACGCGTACAGTACAATTCGAGAGCTCTATCTCGGAATGAGAAAATACAGTTGAACAAGTCCGATGAGAGGTTGGAGATCTGGATATTTTCAGTGCCTCTCACCTCTCTGCTCTGGTCTTACACGTGACAATCGCTACGTCTATACCAGATACATAGTTCATGGCTATCCTTACGTGGTCTGTTCGAATACGAACTTCCCCGAAGAGCCCACGGAGTGCGTCTGTCGACTGAGCTCTCAGGCGTATACAAAGTTTCACGCGTCGGCCTGGATGGCCCTTGCGAAGAGATCACTGCACGGCCTCCCTCGAATAACATGCCGCGAGCAGCTGACAACTGTATAAATGTCTGTGTTATATGCATACTCTATATCAGTAAAAAATGATGATAATGATGGTTAACAATAGTTTGCAGAATCGTCAAAGAATCAAGTCAAAGAAGAAATCAAGGTTCGATACAGGCATTTGATCTGCGCACGACATTCCTGAGGTGGCGGGTAACAAACGCAGCATGACCCAGTAGCCTATAAGTTCGGAAATGAATGTACTATGGTGACAATACTATTGGAGCTAGCCTTTATCTAACTAACGGCTTAGATTGGCAATAATTTGTCTGCCAAACCAAGGCAGTAAGTATCTCCTTACTCCTTAGAAACAGCGCATGCTAGAAAATATACAAAACGATGGATTTAGACGTTAACAAAAGCTCTGTCAATGCAAGCTCCATCAAGAAGGTTTGCGTATACACTACTGAGCACATTGCCAACTGAACATGCTATAAAGCCAAATGGACGAGGCGTACGTAGGTACCAAAGCCAAATGCCCCATGTGGCCTTTTGAAAACTGGTGCAGTTAATGCAATAGCATCCGAAGTACCAAGCCTCTGGTGTACTTCGGGTATGTATCAAATAAAATACCCCCTTAGAGATCTACCCAAAAGCATATCTATAAATGACCTTGGGAAGCCGCACTAACTACAAAAATTCACTTTAAAGACATACTTCAAGAAAATATGCAATGCTTTCCAAAATCGTACTAGTAGCCATGTACTGGCTCCGTGTACAGGAAAAAAACGTGGGTCTTCATGGCAAAGAAAATTCTCCAAAAGTTCTCCAAGTTCACATCATTGATGAACGGCACAATCAAGACAACGATCTTTTCTCAAACGACGTAGAGTAATTTCTTGTCACAAATAGTCATGCTGATGCCCGCAATGCTTTGCAGACTAAGAACAGTTCTGCAGCTTTTCTTTTGCTTGGCGGGGCGGTCACATGACGTTAATCGGGGTTCCCTCATTCTAGCCATGATTACAATAAAGAATGTGGCCGCCGACAATTAGAAAATCCCTTGCAGCTAGGAGATCTGTCGTCGGTAGCGAACTAAAACCGGTGACCTGTCTCACCATTTGAAGCGACGTTTGATAACGGATTGCCACAGTTCCGTGCCACCATCATAATCACCAGGAGGAGCAGGAATGCTTCGCACAGCGTCTACCTCTGTGGCGTTCCAGTCCACTCCGCCGCTGTTTTCAAGATAGAGGGAGGCAGAGTGAGTAGCTTGCGATATCCGTGTTCGCCAAGGTGTGGTGATTTTTGCCTTGACAAGGCCTCCGTTGATGTTGCCTCTCCCCCTCGTGGATGCTCTAAGCAGGGGGGGGGGGGTGGAGTCGCCTTCCCCCGGCAACCATAGCCCATTCGCGTAACGGCAGCGCGGGTGGTGGACCCGATGTATCGACATATCCTCTAGTGAGTTATCGAACTTGAACCTAATGCCTTGTGTTTTATTTATCCTACAGGTGTACGATGTTCCGAGGGCTGGCACGCAGAGCGACTGTTGAACTAAGTCTTTACCAATCGCTTTTAGCTGGTAACGAACGGATTTATTGACCTGCAGCAGCCACGAAGCCACTTAATCTCTGCTGTTCGCCTGCAGAACGTTGCTGCTTGCAGATATTTAATTCTCACAAACACCACTAAAAAAAATGCTTTGCAGTCTTTGCATTGAAAACGAACACTGTCCGCCAAACAGTAAAGCAAATATATTAGCCTGGCAGTTCATAAAATGTGACACGAAAGAGAAAACGGTACAGTATGTGATTTTTTGATAATATTAACAAGTGAGTATGACTTGGCTTTTTGGCAAGCCTTCAAGAGCATCAGTCACGTGTTCCGTCAATCTGCTACCGAGTACACTAAAACACAAATCAATTTGCGAAACAAAGCGGGTTCTGACGGCAATCTAAATTGCAACACACAATAGCTGATGAAATATTTTTTGTAACATATATTATTTTGTAAGTGGCACACTTACTTCGTGTACTTCAAGTACGAATACAAATCTAGTGTTCTGCTTTATATGTTTAGCAGATAGTTACTAAACGCTTCTTGTATATTTTGTAAAGAGAGAGCTCCAACGAGCTGCGCAATGCGTTATACAATAGTAAAATGCACGGCCGTACGCAGGATAAATTAATAAACGCTCAATTAGAGCCACATGAGTTGTTAGGTATTCCACGGTACACGCATGCATGTGGAGAGCAGGCATCTCTACCAACATTTTCAAGCCTTGCCGCGTGTAAAAACAATTCTTCAGGAGCTGTCCACTACCTCAAATGCATAGTCAGATAAAACACACACCGTGACGGAATTGGCTCAAAATAAATTTACTGCTGCAGAAGTGGCAGAAACAGTGCTGCAAGTTCCGAATAACAGAGCCTTACAGCCGAAACGAATTTCGGGATACACATCTACATCAAGCTATAGTAGTAGTAGTAGTAGTAGCACAATGGTGATTCAAATGAATTCAACACCAGTTTACAAATTAGCACAATTCCAACAAAATCGCGGGGACGTCATTACCTTTTGCTAAAAAGAAAGGACGCACCACCAGACCCTACGGCATGGGGACAACTGTAAATCCGCAAGCGTATGACACGATTCCGTGTAAGCAAGCTAGCACCATTTATAGATCACAAAATGTGTCCACCCAGGCCACGAGCATAGCTTTCGGCCACATTGCTTCACGTCCTCTGGCTGCACAACTCGGTTAAATTATGTGATCGCTGTACTGGCGCGAATGGGCTAGTTTATGTATGTCATGTTTGTTGATTTTTGACCGACGCACAGGACGCCTGCTGCAACAAACATTGGTAAAAACGACACTTTGTTTTTCCTCAGGTGCTCAGCGGGAAATATAATCCCCATGATTATGTATAAAAAAATGACGCTGCTCGTACTTGGCTACGTTGCCTATGTCGGGTCTTACAAGGGACGCCACCGCGTTTATTAGATTTCATATTTACCAGCATGGTTACGCAGCGTCTGGGCTCTGATGTTGGTCCCGTAACGCCTCTTGATAACTTTGTGCATCTACGATACATTCACAGAAATGCTAATGACACGTAGCACTGATACGCTTCTTCTGTTGACTTTAAAAAGGAAAAATATCGACCAAAATTCCCCGTTACCGTTGAATGCCTATTTGGTATATCGGACCAATGGCGTTCTTTCCTTGTAATTTCAACTAAGCCTGCAGTAAGTAAAAGCAGGCAAAGTTATTCTCGGGATATTCAACAACTAGAAACCATTTGTCGTGAGTAAACCACTATTATGAGTTAAAATATAGCTAGGTTAGAATCATCCTCAGGTGCACTGTCATTCCTCAGGTGCGCTGTCTTGTTGATCAGGACAGTGGACCACGCAATGAATAAAATTGGTCCTCTACAACTGTTTGCATTGCTGTTTATCCTTAAATGTGCTACCCAATATAATGTTGTCTAATGTGCGTACAAGCACGCTTTAGCGCACAGTCAGAAGAGTCATGTCACAGTCCAGCATCGACTTGCAGTTTGCAATTCATAATCGACTGCTATTTGGTCGCGTCAGTTTTCTACAGTGAGTTTGATTGCGACAATAATTGAGTATTTGATTAATAAGTGTAATTATTTAATTATTACGTAATTTATTAATTAATTAGTTATCAATTAATAAGTAAATTAAAACGCGTAATGCAGCTTTTAAAGCAGTATTAATTACCACAATAGTAACGACAAAAACAAGCAGCACAAAAATCGGCTCAAGAACAACAATATTTGTGTGCTGCCTATATATGCATCAGGTTTGGCCAAAAACATACCGAGAAATGAATAACCGACTGATCGAGCAGCCTTTTCCAGTACGAACTGAGTTGTGCCTACTCTAGCTAGTCTGTAGCCTCTGTCACCCCTATGCTCCTGTCATAGGCCGGCAGCCGTCGACCAGGTATCTCAGACAGATGGGTGTCCCCCGGGGGTAGGCAAAATTGCTTGATGTCGCCTCGTTTCGTTTTGCTCGTCTTCCCGGCGTGCGGAAGAAGAGAAGCGCAGTGCAGCAGGAGACCATTTAAGCGGTACGAAAAACTTGCGCTGAGTTTCCACTGGCCCGACACCACCGCCGACCTGAGATCCGCCGGAACTGAAATCACGGCCGCTAACCATCAGGAACTTCCTGCTGCGATGTGGCCCGTTGCGCTGTCCCTCACGCTAGACGGCCTGGCCCATCTCGCATGCTGTCCTGTCAGGACGGCATGTCAGAGCCCTACGGGTCTCCGAGTGCTCCGAGGCTGCAACACGGGAGAGCGCACCATGTCGAGTCGCCCTCTCGACACGCACAGCGAAACCCGCTCGCTGCTTCTCGGTCTCGGCCGTCGGGCTCCATGTGAGCTTGATGGCTGAAGCCAGGCCCCCCAGCCTCCCCCCGACAGGTTTGCGACGGCTCCAGCCAGTGGAGCCGCTCAGAGCCGCTGGAACTACCGACGGACGAGAACTAGCCCAAGCAAGCAAGCAAAAACGTACATCAACTTAATTAGAAAGCGCGCAAAGCCTCCAACTGGTATTAGTCGAGCGCGGCCTGCCGTCTAGCTGGAAAGAGACACGTTTACCGTAATTTGCGGCTGCTGTAGCAACGCTAGCATGTAAGCCACGAAAAGTGTAACATGTGCTCGTACGATTCCATGTTGCTAGGTACGAGCCCGAGGGTGCAGGACGGTACGGTGGTAATGGAGGAGGCACCCCCCGACCAAACATAGGATGATATCTAAGGCAATAGAGCAGGCTGGATTGACTTTCTAGTATCCTCCAGTTATATCGCGTACAGGAGAACGGTAACAGTGTAATTGGCACAACGCCAGAGGTTTCCGTTCAACGATTTGCAACCCCCGAACAAGTCGATAAGCAGCAATAGCTTATAATTATTACGCACCTTAGCGGCCACGAGCCTGTTTCGCAAAAAAAAGAAACGACGCCCCTTACACTCAGCTAGCCATCAACCGTAAAAAAACCGTCGCCACATTTACCGTGGAATAAGTTAACGTGTTCTTTCTGAATAGAATCCTAATAACATATTTGTTTGGAGTTAATTTTACATTGTTTTCAAACTATGCGCTCTTCTCGTTATGAAACTTTTATCCACTAGGACCAATGAGTTTCATTCATGCAACCATATTTAAAAAATGAGGCAATCGATCAACAACGAGATTTTAGAAAGAGGCCAGTCACAAGACAATTATTTAAGCTTATTTCATTCAATAGCACCTCAAATTAAGCAACTATTTGTAAACATCTTAGCAATAAACGGAATGTACTCACTTATCAAATTGAAACTCGATTTCAGTTTGATGAGCACAGAAGCGGCTCTGAGTATCCGTATTTAAGACAGAAATGATGAAGTGGTATTTGCTGAGCGTCCTTGCCCCTGCGGTCGAATCCATTATATTATGCTGTTATATGTTTAGCGTATATATTCGAATTGTATCAAAGACTATACATTTATTATAGTTCTCTGCCTACATACATACACACTGCCTCTCCCGCCTCAGGGCGACAAGAGGATTTATGCATGCACGGTGTCTGTGCTACAGACTTTAGGGCCCAAAGGGCGTGGAGACGTAGTATGTACTATGAAGATGTATTAAATAAATACGTTTGTTGCTAAAAAACAAAACAAAGTCCTCAAGGGCTGCTGAGCAAGCACGCTATTGTCGTTCGCTCTCTATGATGATGCTGCTTCATTGTCACGTAGTAAAATTTAGGTAGTACAACGACCGACCGATCCTTGCCTAGGAGCGCGATCTTCTCAAACTATCTGCAAGTCGCTTTTAAAGTGCCAAGCGACCTCGAACCGGCTGCCTCTGGGTGACTCCCTAGAGAAATTTGCCGTCATTTTATTCTCGTCCCCTACGTCTTCTTCTGCGAGTTGACTTTTCGAACGCAGAATGAGACGACACGAAAATAACTTTGGGACCCAAGAGGACCGAGCTTATTATAAGTACGCGACTCGGCGACGTTATTAAACTCGTACTAAACGCCTCCCTTCATTCGCAAAGTTCGTTCCAAAACGAGCTTCGTTCTCTAGCTTCGTTCAATGTCAGTGGATGCGCACTCACTGTTGCGCTTTCTTACCTTATTCAGCACAGCTCAATGGTTATAGATTAAAGTTTAGTTTACCTCATTACTACAACTTGCCTCGCCTCCCAGTGTGCACAAATATGTCCTACATTACAGCTCAACTTCATGTCGGCACGTCGTCGATGCGGCTCGTTCTAGTCCGTCACCTACAATCTCTGTTTTGGGAGTCGGTGGCCGCTTGAACCAAAGTTACAACGCAAACTTTGCTTCATCAACTATATTGAAGTTCGCTGCGCCGATTGTACTAGTTCGCTGCGCCGATCGTGGCAAATTGATAACTGCGTGCCGTCTCTGTCGAATTCAATTTCTTTCGCTCTTTAAGTATGTCATGCGCTCTCGTTAACTTGGCGTTTTCGTACGTCATATGATTCCCCTGTTATTTTAGACCCTGCATGTACTGATCCTTATATTTGTGAACTTTTCTACATGGTATGTTACCTGTTTTTGTGTACTTAGTAACGAGTTGTGCACATATGCCACTTCTATATACGAGTGTGTAGGTAATCTACTTCGTATATTTTTTCAACTTGTTTCTAATGACGTATAGCTCGTGAAGGGAACGTGAAGGGAATACGTACCAGCCATCGTTAATGATAAGTTTGCAATTATAAAACGCAATATAAATAATTTTATATTGCAATTATATAATTGCAATTATAAAATGCAAATATAAATAAATTTTAAAAAAATTACCTGACGTTGTAGTATAACGATGCAGATGGGTTACCCTTTTAGCCGGTCTGCTCATAAGTGATTTCATCGTGTACATTTGTCTTTGGAACCTGCGTAGCTGAATAACTCTCCGAATACGTCGCTCAAGGTAGCACACACTCTAACAGTTTCCTAGCAGGCGAACGTCGACGAAATAAATCTAGTTAGAGCAAGGCTGGAGGGGCTTCTATACCTAAAAAAGTCTAGGCTAACCGGCTACTGAAGCTGACAGCGCTCAATTGTATCAAGGAAAACTTTCAAACACACTTCCACACACGCCTAGGTGCTCCCTTAGAAAAGACAGCGGCAGCAAGTTCCAGACTATCCTTGCGACAGATATGGGCGTCTGGGAACGTGCCGGTGAAGACTGTGGTAGCGCCTCTTCGTCGTCATCTCTTGGTGAAACCATTCGTACTTATGTGCGTTCATCTCCAGACCCGTTGAAGCGGCTATTTTCCGTATAGTTCAGAGATCCGTAGCTGTCACGCCAGATCAGGATCGGCCAAGGTAATATCGTTTAGGTATGACATAGCGAGGCTACTCTTCAGTCGGAGGAAAATCGCCTAGAGGAACAAGCTGAACGACAAGTGTACTGGTGTCTCCCCATTGAAAGCCGGACGCCGACGTGATGCGCCTGTCGTCAATGTCAATGATGTCGCCTTGGTGCCGTATCCCAACTCGCAAGGTCGTAGTCCAAGTCTATGTTGGATTTGCCTGCGGGCAATTTTAATTGCTAACGATATGACAATTAATTCTAGAGCGATGGATCTCAAGCTGCCTGTCTTTTCGTCTGGGCAAATAACCCTGCTTCGAATTGCGCACTCCGCACTTAGGCACCTTACCCGGGGTGATGATTGCACTGATGAGGCAAAGAGGAGACGCGGTCGAAGGATGGCTTAGTGGCAAAGCCTTTGCCTTGCGTTCGACAGGCCTGGGTTCAAGGCCCAGACCGGTAACTCTTAAATTGACTTTCATGGTTCCCAATTTAGACAAGTAGACTAATCTGTTGAGACTAGTGCGGTGGACTCTTAGCGCTTTCTTTAGAAAAGCGGCCTTGATTTGGTCGAGCGCCTTAAAGTTTATCTTCGATAGATGCGGTCATATCACCTGTATACCGTAAGAAGCAGTAGGCGCAATCTTCAGGTTAAAAAGATGAACAGCAACGTCCATTGATAGTTTATGAGATTCTCGGATACTATGAAAGGACTTTAGTCCTTTCCGAATTCGTTTATCAATGTGCCTCGAAAAGTTCGTACCTCGAGACGAGTACATAACCCCTAGATATGAGAAGTTCGAGACAAATTCTATAGATTTTAAACCTAACCGTAGTTCGTCGAATACAGCCAATTTCCCTCTACGTCTAAACTTCATTGCCTTTGTTTTATTAATATTTATTTCCAACTGGGTTCGATAAACGTAATGCTGCAAGGTCGCTATCGACTGCGAGAATATAGCTCCAAGTCGTCTGCATACATAAGGACGTCTACCTGCGAGTGCCGACTCCGTATCTCTTCAGTAAAGTCTCTTACCAGCACCGAAAACAGCAGGGGGCTAAGAGTATCACCTTGGGCAACACCAGTGGTCTGTAAGATCGCCATGTGTTTAGCGGCTCCGTCATCTATAATAACTTATCCTTCCTGTAAAATGCCTTTAATGAGCTCCAATATATTCAATGAGATTCCGCAAAAAGCCAGTTTGTCAAGTATAATCGGCCGCTTTAAAGTCTACAAATACAGCAAATAGATAAGCCCTTTTAGTTCGAAGTGCCCATTGTATCGAATTTGGAAGTCCAGCACATGCTGTCATTGTTGACCGGACCTTTCTGAAGCCATGTTGTTGTTCCGGCAGCTTTCTGTTAACTTCAAGAAAATGTTCTAATCGGCGAGCTAGGATAGCCGGTAGAAGTTTGTAGATTGCGCTCTTCTTTGCGATACCTCGGTAGACGATGATGCCAACGGATCCCCTTTTACTTTAGATATAATGCTAAGAAGACTGGTTTTCCATTCCGAGGGTAGTTGGGCCGTTTTCATCACCTCGTTAAAAAGTCTGGTGAAGGAAGGCGCAAGGTGAATCGCTTGTCTGAGATGCTCAATTGTGACCAAATCGAGCCCTGGGGCCTTCCCGGGCGGTGCTTTCATTATTGAGTCGATAACTTTAGAGTTGCTAAAAGGCCGCGACAGGGCTTGACGGGCTTCAGTGACGCGCTCGTCCCACACTGACATTACCACAGGAGCGCAGCTCGGAACGGTTATGGCACTGGCAAACATTTGACGGAAATGAGCATTTAGTATGTCATGTGGGATAGGACACGCAGTAACGCGCCTGTCTGTCTGCAGCCACTAATGAGGTAGTTGTTGCACTTCTAGGAGCAGCTTGCATTGTTTTCGTTCTTTATATTTTTATGGCGTTCTTTACAACTCTTTTATAGTCACGACTTATTCTAGTATAAAAATACGTCATCTCCGGGCGAGAATAGACACGTAATTGCACGATTTGCTGTACATGGCTTCCACATGAAGATCTGTACTTGAGAGAAGTTCCATGAAATTTCCTCGTTATGCTTGTGCAAACTCTGCGGGAAACAGTGTGGCTTATATCACCTTCAACAATGCGATAGAGCAGTTCCGTTGACTCGACTTTTAGAACCGTGACGAATATATGTATATGTGAATGTATGCTTTCTCTTCACGCGCAATATTGTAAACCAACAATCGGTTAATAAAGCTATAATGTTAATGTTAAATTAGACAAGGTAAATGCCAAAGTGGATTAAAATTAGCCATGACATGAAAAACCGTACACGGGCATTAGCCTCACAGAACATCTAAAAATACATAGAGCACTAGCTACTTTCTTGTAGAATCTCTTTGCCTGGAACAGAGTGAGGTCTGGCGGCATCGGGGTCGCAAGACTCTTCTCAATATGTCTCATCTCACCACCCCTGTGAGCACCCAAGGTGAGGATTTCTAAAGCCGAAAAGGGGGGCTTGAGTCCTTGCTTAAGAATTTAACCCCACCACAGTATTCAGAACCTCGAGAAGTTTGTCTGCGTGGGCAAAACGGGCGAGAGCAGGTCAGTCTGGTAGGCCACCCATACGGCCTGGTGAATCAAAGCCGCTTACGCTATTTTTCGTTTTGAGATTTTATTGGTGCTGGTATGAGTAGACAGACCTTGGAGGGCTTTCGGTTACCTACATCATCGGAACTAGCAACCTTGGGCATTGGCACTGACCTTGGGACAAAACAGCGGCGGGGCCTGCAAGTTGGGTGGCTAGTGAAGGAGCAGGAGGGGCTTATGGGGGCTGCGCTAGTATGGAGAGGTCGGCTGACTGGTTCTCGTGTCTCATTGTATTGTTGAAGGAAACGGCGTGGTGGGCTGCGCGGGTGTTCCCGGAGGACTAGCTGGGCCACTCCGCGCGAGATTCGTATGATTAATCATGGGGAGCTGGTGTGCTCAGCGCCGGAAAACCTTTGCGCAAGATCAGTATGCAACAACCGAATTGAGGTAAACAACAGCCTCTTGTGTGATCTGTGGGATTGCGTTCAAAAGGGCCTGTGAGATAATCCCAGTCACCATAATTTCCAGCCGTAACTAACGGGGGAATGTCGCTGCTCAGGCCCCCTCCGTATTAGTCACCTTCGCCTCGTTTCGGAAAGGACTAATGTAAGACCGGCCATTGCAAGGGTTCTCCCCGGGGTCGACAACATTGACGTTTGATTTTTTATCGTTTACACAGCTCCACATGTGTGGGCTGCTGGTGTCATAAGTGTCCTTGTTGTCAGGCCCATCGTTTGTGATCAGACTGTAGTAGAATTGTCGGGCATTCTTTATAAAGCTACATCGTCTACATAAATTTTACAGGACTAGATACAATATGCTTTGTTTATAAATAACATAATTTCATTCAACTTTAAAATGGTGGATCAAAACGGACACGCGACAGTCCCAATAAACGCCCACTATGCACTTTGGCGTAGCTAGTCCATCATGATACGTGTAACATATACATAATGTATTATACAGAAAATGAATTTGTTATATATATGCATATATATCTTGTGAAAATTTAATCAACTGTCTACCAATTTTGTGGTGAAATAAATGCTGAATATATATATATATATATATATATATATATATATATATATTCAGCATTTATTTCATAGCAGCAAATATATATATATATATATATATATATATATATATATTTGCTGCTACCGAGCAAGATGGCTTTGTGGCAAAGTCTTTGCCTTGACTTCGGGAGGTCTGGGTTCGAGACCCAGACCGGCCACTCTTAAATTGGTTTGCATGGTTTCCAATTTAAACATTTACACAAGGTAAATGCCGGAGTGAATTAAAAATTAGCCATGACGTGAAAAAAACCGTACACGGGCAATAATTAGTCGTACGGAAAATCTAAAAAATATATATATATATATATAACGTTGTGTTGTTAAAAAACAGTGAAGGTTCGACCACTTAGAAATCCAAAATCCACTGCACTATTTTCTATCTTTCCCTTTGGAGTGCAACACGGATAACACCACGCGCACTTCTGAAATCACGATATTCAATAGGAGCCGGGATATTTTCTAATGGGGCCGTGTTATCCGGATGGCAAATTTATTTAAGTTCAGTATTTCCTCATTGAGCCTAAACATTTCCATAATTACACATTTCCAACAAACATAACAATAAACGACAATTTGCAGAAAACGCTGTCGCCCGTATCTGTAACCTGAGTTGGCCTATCAAGCATTAGCGTTCAAAAATATTTTCTATCAATCGATTTTTTGACGCCTTGAGTACCACATTTTTACCATATTTAATGGGCTAAGTTCGCTGTGGCTCGATATCGTCTAAATGCAACTATCGTTATCGCTTTCTCTTTACTAGCTTTCATATAGGCTTTCTTTAGCAGAAGTTTTATATATAGCAGCAGGGCAATGACAGTCCAACAAATACATCCAAAGCAAAGCCGGGGCTCAAACTTGCGATTGTTTTTGCCAATCGTCATCGTTGCTATGGCAACGCCCCGTTCCGAACGGTGCGCGAGCCACCTAAGCCACCGCCGACACAGCTGTACTCCAACTTTCATGTATGCAAACTGGCTTTTTGTGATTAGCCCTTGTCTTTCGGCGTTGTTCTGAATCTGGATAGATCTCATATTTAGCTATCCAATCGATGTGGAATTCGTTAGACGTCTACGACCACTATAACTGGGGTTTCTCTTTCACATACATTTTCTAAACATTCGGTCATGGTTCGTATTGATTTCGCCGATGTAACCGTGCTACATCCCAGTAGCAGCTAAGGATTTGAGAACGGGTGCGTACTAGTAAATCACAGAGTACAAATATTGGGCGGTACTACTCTCAAAAATTGGACCTATGTATCAACTGAGAAGAATGGTAACATGGTAAACATTAGCATAAACAGCGCCAGACGCCCTTTCTGGCCACTAAATTGAAGTATTTATTTTTATATATCCGTTTTATTGTTGAGGCAGACGTCCGGTCGAGCAATCGCGTGCACCTCGCAACCGGAGGAGACATATAGATGCACGAGGCCCCACCGTTGGAAATCTGCATTTATGGGGTCCGTCTTACGACGCAATGCAAAAGCAGTCCCGTAGACGTTAAATGTTGGCTAAGGACCAGCCCAAAAAAGTTAAAGATTAGAGCCAGAGTGCTAACATAAAAAGTAATTTAATAAATTAAAGTTTTAAAGCCAGACGTCCTTAATATTTTACACGCTCTTCTACCCAGTAATGTACACTTAGTCAAGTTGCACATCTAATCTGTTATTTTACATGTCCACGCTTCCTCACGTGCCATTGAGGAAGACTTTTATAAAGGAAGGAATTTGATTAGGCTACTACCTATTAATTAGGGTCATGTCTTTTGAAGTAGGTAGATGTAATTTTTTTTAATGTTGCCAAATTACCGTCGGAAATAACATAGAAGCAGCTGCACAAGTCCCGGTACGATGTCCGAGCGTAGGCACCGGATCCAAAGAGTGTGTCTCAGTTTAGAAATCCTACGTAACAAACAATTATTTTAAAGGATTCGAACCTATTAACACATAAATTGGTCTGGTCTGATCTTGCACTCCTTGATTCTGACTCTATGGAAGTGTGTTTTGTTAGTACCTGCCTTATCAATGGCTTGCATTAATATATTTCTTTATAATATATTCACTCAGACAAACGGACAAAATAGTAATGTATGTAGTGTTTTTATTGATCTGCTTTTAAATCGTATCCACTTATTAATTCATCCTCATAAACGAGACTTTTTTAGTGCCCTAGTCCTTCTAATCACCGTCACTCACATTTCGCAGTGACTCTTAGTGTTTTACTTGATTTAGGCTGAAATGACGCGGTCTGTGATTGATAAAACGTTTGGAAAGGTGACTACCTAAGTAACAAGTATAGCTTGCTCAGAATACCATGGCGAACGCAATTTTCCTATTATTGCACCTTAGATTAGATGTATATTGACGTTGCTGATCCGGTGCATCAGCGAATCAAGACGTTTGTTTCAAACTTATTGTCAAATTTAAGAGTCCAAGCTGTATGAGTGCATAATACATTTAGAATGTATAATAGAAAGTAACTCGAGCCCAAGGAAAAATTTAATCTGCAGGAGCTTGCACAATTCCCTCCCTCCTGCAACAATTCTCATGTGAACACACTTCATGCTATGCGCATACGTACTGTACCCCTCAGTATGACTGAAATGTTTTATTCAAGGTAGAAAGTAAATATTCATTTTGTATGTATGTTATGTGGTCAATGATCTGCATGTTGTACAGGATTGTTCTCGGCATCGCCTAGCACTCATACATATGCCTAGATAGCCTCCACGGCTATAGGCCGCTGATGTAGCGCTTGCGTGCGATTGCCGTAGGAACCGTGTTGGGGGCCTGATGTGTTGTCGTTTGCTTTTCCGCAAACATCTTGTTGAGAAGACGCGGGTTTTGTGTCATCTGAAACAGCATCCTCTGATCTAGCTTCTGAAGTCCTAAATGTCAATTATGTGGGGGATGTCCACATGGCCTATATTTCATTAGTGGCAATATGTCAGGGTCAAGAAGGTTAATTTCATAAACCAATACCAGCGTTTGATGCTAGACATGAATTTCTTATGTCTCATGTATATTTAAATTTATATTTTGTTCTTACTCACATACAACAAATGTAAGTGGCTTCTATATATATATATATATATATATATATATATATATATATATATATACATATATATATATATATATATATATATACAGGGTCTATCATAACAATATGTACTTATTTTAAGGTTTAGTAGGACTCGGCAAGAAAATAATTTGTTCCAATGGAAGGAGGGGGCGAAAATGTCTTGTTTAGGAATGAGGATGACATTTATAAAAGTAGCTTTTCTGCCTTTGTCTGCTGCATATGCGTTCAAAAATCTACGTTTTTATTATTCACGCAAGAACCAGTCGACGTATGATCCTATCGGCGTGTTCAGCGGAAGATTCCTCATAGTCTGAATAGCACACCGATGCAAGCTAGCAAAGCGCGAATAACCGAATTAAAGAAAGTCATATCAATTCGATATGTTGTTTTTATTTACGTTAAAGCTGTCACGTTCAGAACAGTAAAATATTGCTGTAACACTCAAAAAACGACTATTAATACTAAATAGCAAATTTAATGCCCATCATTTATACCAGAGTGAGAGGCGCTGCGTCACGTAATTGCCGAGTAACTAAGCTTTTTCGACACCCATATTGAACGTGAAGGCATGCACACTTGATAGCATTTTTATCTGCTTCAGCAAGTAAACCGCTTGCGTTCATTCAGAAACACACCAGACATTTCTGCCAGCAGCTGCACACTGAGCAGCTTTTGCGCAGACTTTGATTCGAAGTTCGCACGGGTTTTGATTCGGAGTTCGCGCCATTCGAGGTGCCAAAGCGGCATAAGAAAAACCTCCAAAGCGAGAGCAGACGACCCGCCAAGTGCTATAGAAAACGAAGAGTTGAAGTCTCTAAACAACGTGTCATCTTATCGCGAACTGCAGACTGTATTATACTATCGTGATAAACCGGTTTACAAATGCGGAAATAGCTGACATGTTTTGCATTTACGGTGAAGCACGCTGTAACGTGACAGCCGCGCGACGGTTGTACGCAGAGCGTTTTCCAAATTGACTCACACCTGACAGTCGCACGGTTATTAGGAGTGGGTCGATTCATGGCCGTTACTACAAAATGGGACGGCCACGAACGACGAAGACGGCAGATGCGGAAAAACTCATCCTTTAAGATAATCGACCGACTTTCTGCGAGCAATATGCAGTTGTCTGCGTATGCCGGATTTTGTCCGGTACTGTGTAAAGGACACTGGCCGACGAAGGACTGCATTCATAGCGAATTCAAACTCAGCGGCCCAATGACTACCAGCTTCGTACCGAATGCTGTCAACAAAATTTGGAAAAAGTTGATTTACTGGATAGGTTTCCTGCGCTTGTTCTGTTTATGGATGAGGCTTTGTTTAGCCAAGATGGTGTGTTTAATGCACAAAACACTCATTGGTAGGCCTACGAAAAGCCGCGAGCATGCGGCACGTAGAACCAACAAATACACTGAGTACTATAGTTTAATAATACGGGAGCATACGAGGTTCATCGCCTGTCATCGCAGGCCACCCCGGCCCCCAACCAAGAAGACTTATAGACGTCGAACGTTCTTACCTTCGTCGCCGCCTCCTGCACTTTACGTCGCCATTCTCCCAAGAATTGGTCAAGTGGCTCTGTCACAGGCCTACGCAGCGTAAAGCCGGAGCATCTCCACCATCGGCGCACAGTCAGACAATATACTTCTCAGACAATCGATAACCCGCTTGAGATAGATGTTGCCGCACGATGCGTGCAGTGAACGTCGTTCCCTTGAAGTGAGTCAGGAAACCCAAGTATGGGATAGTACAAACTTTAGTGACCTCCCGCAGCAACGAATAACGTCGTTAGCAGCTAAACGTCCTCCGCGACGAAACCTAATTGGCCTGGTTTAACGCAAGGCTATTTCCAGCTCTTTTTCGCTTCGATGAGATACGCCTATACCATGGCGGTAATGCGCGAGATGGCACCAATGTTACGGTGAGCCACAACGATGTCATCAGCGTACATCACCACCACGACAGGTTGAAACTATTGAGGCACGTATTGCACAAGATCGGCCAAAAGCAGCGTTTTGGCCGATCCAACCCAAAATTCTGCGTTAGCCAACCCAACATTCTGCGCTAGCTCAAGCACGCCGCTCCTGCCCTCCACCAATAGATTGTCATCGTCGAAAAAAAACTGGAAACTGAACAAAAGAAGAGCTTCACCTATGCCAAGCTGTCTGAAACGGTCGATCATAAGATCGTGCGGAGCCTTGTCAGCGGCCTTGATACAGTCAAAAAACATTGCACACAGGCGGTCTCCTGGACAAGATACTGTTTGCTCTACTTTGGATTACAAAACGTAGATGGCTTTGCGGGTCCCCTTGTCCTTTCTGAATCCGAAATGCTCTGGAGGCATGACATGGTTTGCTACATTTGCAATCCTTTCAATAATCAGCTTACAAAATAATGGTACATAATTGGGTTAGTTCCATCGTCGCCGTGTTTGCCCTTGTATAACAGGGAAAGCCTAGCAATGTGCTAAACTCTGGGCATTCGGTCTTCCTCCATAATTCTATTAAATAAATCACAGAAGATTCCCTTCAAGAGCGGCTCCGACTGCACATAATGTTCGTAGTAGACCCAATCCGGTTCATAACTTTTCTACCTAAGAAGAGATCGGCTAACTCGGGACACTATCTTACTCAAAGGCAATATTTATTGTGCGCCGTTCTAGTGTAAGTGGATGCTCAACCTCTGCAGTCGAGTTTTTACGTAAGGATTGAGCAGCAGATTTGTCAAGTGCTCGTCACTCAGTGACTGCTGTACCCCCTTTTAAGGGCGGTTAATGTAGGCATGCGGCTTCCTTTCTGCTTTTTCGAGTAGACGGGCTTTCTCTCGCCGAACTGTTTCCACACCACTTCCAACCAATACACTCTTAGTACCGACTGGAAGCGTGGCTAGATTGAGTTGACGGGTCGGCTTCATCTGTGAACGTTTCTGCTATTCCTGTCCTAGAGCAGGGTTGCGTAATGAATCACATGCATGTAGATTTAGAACTTCAAAGCTCTGAAACTCAGTACTATCAAGATTATGAAACAACAAGTATATTGTACTCCTTAGGTGAAGTCATTACGTGCATTAGCACACACAAGACCCGCATCGACCATGAGCTGCAGGGAAGCTTCTCGTTTGTCGTCGTTGGCTCCCTTGTCAAGTCTGCAATTAAAGTACCTCTAACGATTGTTGGAGAGTTAAGATTAAAACCCGAGGGTCCCCCGAATACGACATCTGTAACCTCTACAGAATCAAAAGTCAGAGGAAGATAAAACAGGACAATGTTAACACTTCCGGGTGAAAGTATCAGATATTATTAATCTTTTCTAATACTTTTTTGTATTATAAAAGATGCATAATAAGTAAAGATAATGATCGTGATTCTAACACATCGCAGGGGGACAACTAGTTACATAAATAGACAGAACATTCTCCTACTGAGCTGCCCAATCCCCCGATAGAAAATAGATACGCGCTGTCGTGACTTCGTTGTAGATCATGTCGTCTTACTCTTTGTTCTCCTTTGTGGTTAAGCATGCCGCTGCATTTCATCCGGGATCACATGTGACTCAGCGGCGCAGGTCTCTGCAAAGATGGCATCTAGTCTGGCAGGTCAAAGGGAGGTATGCTTAACTTTGTGCTCGCGTACGTCCACGGCAAAAAGCCGATACCGCAGTGCTGATTTAAATTCGTTTCCATGACTCTTTCTCCATTATTAGCCGCTGTAGATCGTGAGGGTCACAATGAATCGGATAGTAGTTATTAAGAAGTAGACGGACGTCGTCCTGCCTTACACTTCGCGGAAGCGCTACCTTCGCTAATTCTTGCTGTCACTTTTTATTCCAGCTAATTTCTGCAACCGTAGCCGCGTGCCTTTATGCCCATTGGACCTGACCGTGATGTGACGTTTTTTGTATTGTATTACATACTATACAAAAAACGTGACGTTATAGTAAAACATTTGAGGTTTCTCTACGTTACTTGTAACCGTTGCATAACCGTAAAGTTTACGCCGTCTTGCCTAGATGGAAGGATTCTTTTAGCTCGACTTCGTTTGATTTTGATTTTAATGCATCTCTGAGGTTATTGTTACTATAGTTTTTCCGCCACATTTGCTAAGTATTTTTCTTCTTTGATATTTATATTGCAATCCGGTTAAGCGTAACCGGATAAGCAGTAGCTATCTCTTGGATATTCGGGCGCTTTCTAATTGCATTTACTGGATTAGAGGTGTTCAGTTCCAATGCTAAACTGGCTTACTAGACGTCCGGACAGACAAAACCTAAAATTTAACTTTAACCAAGTTGACGATAATACTGTAATCAAGTAAACGCAGCAAAAGTTGCTGGAGAATAAATGCAAACCGTGAATATATTTTTTAACAAGATAAATTATTGGTTATATACACAATTACAACGGTATTTCATTTCACATATCTGCAATTATTGTAAGAAGTCAGTCGTAATTTAAACCTATCATAGTTACATTTGCTTTGGCAAAAGTTGCAGCCAGAATACAATTAATTTTGTTTTTATAAACGTGAGAGTTAATTTAAGCAGACTAGTTGCTTCGGTGCTGTGTTGGTTCTTGCAAATCTTCAGTATGACCGTGTTAAATGCCCTGGTTTCTCTTGCCCCTTCAAGACAATCAAGTTGTAGTATCTTCGGCCGATCCCCGAAACAAACAAAAAAAAGCGTTCCTGTGCCATATTCAGTCGTTGCGCCCAACTCTTACTGCAGGCCGTCCAAAAATCTGATCCATACTTTAGGTAACTCAGAAAAAAATGCGTCGTAGAACAGCTTGCATGAAGTTGCTTCACTTTAGTTTTTGATATATCTTAATGCGTTTGTGATGTTAGCGAGCCGAGTGCTACGGAACTCTACATGCGCGTTACCAAAATATCCTGCATTCACCGTTACACCCAGGGCCCTGACACAGTCGCTCAGTTGTAGCAGGCGGCCATTTATGATTACAGGTGGCATTCGAGGGATCGTGTTACCCTTTCCGAAAATATGCTAAACAATAATTGACTTCGCATCGTTTCAGCTTTGAGGCTGAAAGCGCTAGATATGAGCTCCATGCATTTGCTTAAGTAAGACTATAAATCCCCGGAAACTGAATACAACTCGTACGATGGTTTATTACAATACAGAATATTTTCTTCTAGTTGTGATAATTTGGTAATTGTGAGAAGTAGTGGTTTAAACATTGTAAAAGCAAATTATAGAAAAGAGGTAGTACACTAATCTTAAAACGCAATTATTGAGTAGCAAGCAGCCCGTCCCTTCTACTTTACGTGAGAATTTTACATTGGGGTGAAACCTATCCAACTCTAACGGTGTCAGATTTGTGGCAATGCGCAGGTCTTGCGAGATGTAGTCCAGGCTGCATACTGTCTATATATATATATCAGTTGTTTTGGAAAAGTATAACAAAAACATTTTTTCAGCAAAGACCCGCGGACCGCGAAATAACGCGAATGCAACGAGATATTTATCTAAGAGTATTTATTTAAGGCTAAATGAACATATAAAATGTATTTTTGACTATAAGTAAGTACGGCTTAGAGTGCTATTCAGAAAGTTATATATTTTACCGTCATTACTATAATGTAATCTCAGTGGACAGTCGGTTTTTATGTATAGGCTGAGCCCCGACCGTAGTACAGTTCTAGTATTAAAATCATTGTTTCACTTCAGAGGCCAACCGGGTTTTGCGGATGCGCCCAGTTTGCTGTTCACTGCATTTTAAAAGTAGAGTGGTCCACTTCAAATGTGTACACGTTCTCGGTTTTGAGAGAACCAACCACGATTTCCTTGAAATGCTGTGCTCGACGAATACGCTCCGAATATTTCGGAAACTTTTCGCAGCAGTAAGACCCATTTTGAACTCATACAAAAGTACCACCCGTAACTGGAGTTCCTTCACTGTGCATTTTGACTGACCCGTAACTGGCGTTCTTCGCTGTGCATTTTTGATGAGAATTTATGGAGCTATGATTAATTGAATACTAGTTAATTTAAAAAATCTCATTTAATAAAGAATATCACTTTACGAGGCTCTTGAAGATTCTACGGTGTCTTGCACTCTTACAGATGTCTGTTTTTCAAATATAGCAGAATTCTCAGAGACATGGCGAGCAATTAAAAAATCTAAAATTTCCAGGTTATTCTGTCCAACCTAATATATATATATATATATATATATATATATATACTCTTATTAGGTCTTTTGTAAAGTAGGTTCTGTCTGAACACACGTCAGATCACAATCTAACATGTATCTCAGGTCAATATTTTCGCCTCCTCCAAGTTTGCACGTGTGCATCTCCTATTTTCTCTCTTTCTGTCTCGATTTGCTCATTTTCGGTATCTTTTTCTGTATTTCGATCTTCTGTTTCACTCTCGATTCCGCCACATTTATTTTCTTCTTTTGTTCTCTCTCTCTCGCTCGCTCGCGCTCTCTTTTTTCCTCTCTCTCTATATATATATATATATATCAGTAGTTCATATCGCCTCAACCATTTGGCTTCGAATCTTTGAGGTGAGCGCATTGAACGCAGAAACGGCAGCAGCAGCAGCTCGGTGGCGACGACAACGACAGGGAGACGGATGCAGGGCGGACGGCGCAAAGGGCTATCGAGAAACATCACTATGAAAAAGACTGGCTACGCGTCCCTCAGTCTCGACCCAGTCGCCATTTCATGCCAGGGTATTGGGGCGGAGCGAAGCGAACCAAAGCGCGCCCGGTCTGCCTGTGAAGAATAAGAAGAGCAAGAATAAACTGCGAGCCGTTCTCCTTGACAGAAGAAGAAGAAGAAGAAAGCAGCCCGTCGGTCGCCTCTTCTGTAACTGCCGTTGTTTTCATCATGGATGCGTATGATGATGATGATGATGACGGTGATGATGGCGATGATGATGGAGTGTCGTTTGGTTCCGAGGAAAGCTGACAGGGCAGGCTGATAGCTGCCGGCTGCTTCTGCGCGACAACATTCACGAGCGGCGCCTGGCCAGGGCAGCGCAGGACAGGGCAGGGCAAGGCAGGACACGGGTTGGCATGGCAATCGCGGACACTAACACGACGCACGACAGCAGAAGAAACGACGGACCGACCGACGAACAAGGCGCAAAGAAAAAAGATGAGCGCGAACACGAGAACAACCGGCAACCGGTCTCGCTGCGAGAGGGCGTAGGAGGGAGCCACACTAGGTCCTTCAACGCTTTCTCGCAATGTCGTTGTCGTGGTGTCGTCAAGCTATCGCCGTGCGATAGCCTGGGCAGTTTTCTTGCCGCTGTTGCTGCTGCTGCTGGGACTGTTGTTATGGGGGGGGGGGGTCGTCACAATCTTCATCTCTTCACCATACAACGGTATCTTTGCGCGACTAGCAACCCGACGCACAGACGAACACATCGTACAGCCAACCAGCCGGTAGTCGTTTGCCGGTCGGTCGATCTATTGTCGGCACCCCACAGGAAAATGGGAAACTGAGAAAGTGGGCACGAGAGCGGGGGGTGGGGCGTGGGTTCACAAAGTAGTGTTGCATTCGCTGCTCTGGGGGGGGGGGGTAGAGGCGGTAGTGGTCATAGAGACGACAGAAGGAGAATCAGGGGCGGTACAATGAAAAATAGAAAGACAGACACGAACAGATTGATGAATATATAGATAGATAGATAGATAGATACGAGTAGAATTACACTGGTCGCTCGATCAGACGGAGGACTGATGTCGCTGCTACGTCCCGGCGGAAGGCGGGGCTGCTTGAGAAGAATCCGTGACACACAGTCAACCAGCCAACGACGCCCGGATACCCTGGGGGCGCGATTTCAATATCAAACTCGCCCCCTCAGATGCCTGTGTGTGACTGAACACGGAAGCGTTCCGGAGTCGTTCCGTCGGCCATTGTGATTTTGCCGCATTACCTAACAAAAAACGAACAAATGCAGCGCATGAAGGTAATTATTGTGGTTGGGAAACACATTTCTGTCCCGAGGTGTACATGTGTGTGTTTTTGTCAAGAAGAGTGGCCAAGTTTATTGTGTGCTCGGAATGGTACATTTTTGATTGGCTGGAACAATTACCACGTGTGCCATCTGAGATCATTCCCAGGTTATCATGATCCGGTATTTGGTAGACTAAAGTCCGCATTAGATGAGTTTCAAACAGGGACTGACCCGCCAGAGCCCACCGGCTTAGCTAAGTCGGTTCGGACATCGGACCCTCTCTAACTGACGCTAAACATGAAAATGGCATTCGAATTATGGCAAAATGCTGCCCTCGTAGAGCGATAATCGAATGTTACAGCAATACCCTCGAGAACAGATGCGAAAAAGTTGTTATGTATCCAAAGTACTGAGAAATTAGAGAACATCTATGGCAGAGTCAAAAACGTTCATTTCCTCCTGAAAGAGAACACCTTCTTTGAAATAAAAGGGTAGGTATATATAATCATTTGAACCACGAGCGCGGGAGATACTGAAATCAAATCTGCGAATTTGTTTACGTGATGCAAGGATTCGCAGTGAAACAGGAGAGTACGGTGATAGTCAATATGCTGCGTTCCTACCCGGCGGCGAGCTTTTTATACAGGAACGTACGTACAAAATAATATTTTTTAGATAGACAACAGACCACCCAAATACCCTTTGAATTTACTTCAGAGGGACGCTAACAAAATTGTTATTTTCTTAGCGTTAGGGTTTGACCTGCCTGAGGTTATCAATCTACACTATATATATATATATATATATATATATATATATATATGACAAAGCTACTGAGCCTTATCGATGTGCCGCACGCGGCCGCAGCTTTTTGATACTACATATAAAAAATGATACAATATAAATACATTATATGTATATATATAAATTTATATATATATATATATATAAGCGGGCGCTTTATTTCATTTTAGGGTTTATTACAAATTGACGTAGCTTTTTCGTTACCGTTAATTGGTCTCTGACTGTAGAAGGTGTTTAATGATTTACGTGGCTTCATACTAGAAGGAGACATGCGGTAGTAAAAGTGACGAAAGTGTGATATGGTGTTGATCGTATAGGCCCGTTGTCAGCCCACAACAGGCACAATCTACCAAGAAGCCTTCGTCAAAGCGATTGATCCCTGGTTCCACTGTAGAGGAGGGCTGAATCTGCGTATCCCACCGGGCATCCTGGTAACAAGGTATAAGACGGGGAGAAGACAAGAATCTCCGCGGGTTAATCCACTGGTGGCCATCAGCTTCCCTTCTGATGGTCTCGACGCCTTGGGGTTTGCACCGCAGCTTGTTCCGTATTACGTTTCGCTCTCTCTATCTCTTCCCTGTCTCTCCATTTCTATATCGGTTGCTTGTTTTTCACTCTGTTCTTTTCCTCATCTGCTCTCTTTTCCTCTACTCGTTTTGGCTTTTCGCCATTATTTGGCACATGCTTCACGAAGAATCGGCCGTCTGCGAACCCTAGCTGCTCGGCTGCGGCCGTCGTAGGCACCTAGTCGGCTGGCATTCGACCTCAGTCCCATAAACAGTGTGTCTAGCCAGGCGGCGCTGGCCCAGGTAGCTACCTGCTACAGGGAAACGCCGTCCTCATTCGTTTGGCAAACACAAACTTGCCTTTCCGAGTTGCCGTCGTGTGCGCGTCCACTCTGCAAGATTGCTTTCCACCTGGACGGTGAAACAAAAAATCCCCTTCGGTGCCGCTGCCGAAGCCGGCCTTCTGTGGAAGGCAGCACTATCGTAAATCGGAATATCAGACAGAGTACACTGTACACACTGGACGAGAGCGTGCGTTTCCCCAACCCCAGGAGAGGCTAAACAAATACTCCCTATCTACCGACTATATATATATATATACATATATATATATATATATATATATATACATATATATATATATATACATGATTTATTTCCACACCAGATTGGGTAAAATGTGCAACAATAAAATTACCAGTGTTACTACAGAAAAACGCTTATCATGAACCGTGTGACACCTGCATTTATAAATACTGTTATGGTATATGTGTAAGATATCATGGCAGTGAGTGCAATGCGGTCTCCTCACTAATAAGACTGGCACTGAGCGATTTTTAATTTTACGATCATTGTGAGGCTGTAGTAACACTGGTAATTTTATTGTTCCTGCCCATGCTCTTCTATTCTGACCTAACCATTGCAACTGTGGTATAAACATGTGGGTCTGACGTATGTAAAGCACGTACCCGTTTAAAAAATGCTGGTTTCACCCGATCAAGTGCACATAGTTGAGTCGAGTTTAGTTTTGCCCATAGAAACTGGATCTCGTATGACGCAATTGGCGACATTTTCATATCGAATAGAGCTAGCGCTGCCGTAATCTAGAGCAAATGGGGCTTCTGAAGGGCCGTCGCCGCTATCAAGGTTTTTCGGGGCCGTCTTGGCTGAGGGGACACTGTGAGACATCTGTGGGAACCATGAAAACCAATTTATTAGTGGCCGGTCCAGGTCTCGAACCCACGACTTCCCGAATGTAAGACGATGGATTTGCTACTAAGCCACCTTGCCCAGTAAAAATAACGAGATATGTAAACTTATTCACATAGTTCAGGTGCTGTCCATTTTGCCTAGGTGTATTGGTCATGGCCAGCCTACCTGCGTATCTGAACTTCATTGCCTTGCTTATTACGTTCCCATACGCCGATAAAGTAGCAAAGGGCCGTGATTATCGCCCTGAACAAAGCCAACCGTTGGTTCTATGTTTGGGTGCTCCGCTATACCTTCGTCCAGGTTGATCTGATTGGACTGAAGCACGTTCTTTGTCAGCGTCAATATTTATATTGGGACTTGCATGTTGGCGAGTTTAAGTAAAACTGGAGTTCTTGAGCCCTAATCAAACGCGGCTCGGAGAACCACAAATACGCTGTATAAAAACTATCTCTTTTATGCCAGGGTTTGCCGGATATATGCAAGAGGATTGTTCATCCAGTTAGTGTTGACCTCTGCGCACGAAAGTTGTTCGTCTGGTAATGCATTTTTGAACTCGAGGAACGATGTTAGACGGGCGGCTAGGAGGCTTGCAAGCATATAAGTTTATAAGCGTACTTTTTTTGACGATGCCCCGCCAAAATGAGGGTTCGGCCCGCGGCCCCTTGGAATTAATACCATAACGCACTGTCTTCACGCTGCATGTAGTCTTCCGATGTAAATGTACCTACTGAATAGCGGAGTCCAGTGTGCGGTCACTGTGGCTGTCTGCTGCAAATGCTTATTACAGATGCCTGCTGCAAATGCTTATTACAAGGTGCTTTGTTTCTCGGAAGTTGACGCAGTGCCTCCGCCACTTCTTCGGCGGTAAAGTGCTTGTTTAGTTGGGTTCTTCATTGCAGAGCAAATCTGCGACAGATGCAGGGATCACCAGGGCCAGATTAGTGCCGAGGACACAGTGGAGGAAAAGAAGGAGAAACGCGCAACAGAACTGCACAGTTGCATAAAGGAGGTATCGACGCTGGTGGAGCTAAGTACGCTGAGTAGAATGAATTGGCTGTATTGCAAGGCTAAGAACGTCCACGTTAACATCTTTACGGAAAAGGAGATGAGGGCGGTGGTAACAAGCAAAGCGTCAATCAAAGTCTTAGAGCTCGTTGCTCGCCTAATGTCTCGATTCTCGGCGGTAACCCGGCTAAAGGCCGTCAAAGTTCGAAAAGTGTCCGGGCGAAAATGGTGCCAAAAAACTCAGAAGAATCACCAGAACTCCCTATGACTTATTTGGTCGAAGAACTAAAGGTAGGAGAGGTTGCGGTCAAAAGCGTCGTAAGGCTTCTTTGACGACCGATGACTATGCACGCGAGCTGAACAAAATGCAGGTTTACACAGCAGGACGCCAGTAAAAAGGGCGAGAACAAACGTCTGATAGCGTTCATTTTTCGCACGATATGTGGTTATAGGGATACCTCGAAAGGCCGCGGAGGTATATTCGAGGCGGGGGGGGAACTCGACGCTTCAGTAGGCTTCTGCATTAAGATGATCTAGACAAATTGAACTACAATGGTGTTCACTGTCCGCGGGATACGTTTCTCGGTAACCCACTGCACAGTCTCCTCTATGCTGTGGGCAGGAGTAATCACGTAGGCACCGCACCAGCTGACTTGGGGCGAGCTGCTTCGTTGCAGAATAACGAAAATTATTTGCAGACACTTGGACATCATTTTTGACGACAGCAGCAAAACTGCGCCTATAAAAACATTGGTCAACCAGGGGCGCGCAAAGTTGAGCAAACAAGAGCTCAGAATTGTTCTGCAATGCGGGCTTTCCAATTTGTTTTAAAGTTCCAAACCGCTGAATACACAACTCAAAAGTCGCTTCATGGCAACCTTTCCATAAAAAAACAGCGGGGCTGAATGCATTTTTTCTGATATGACTGGTGGAACCATAGTTAGTATAACGTCAGTATAACGGACTGCTTAATTTGACATCCCGATTGGAAATGGTCTAGGCTGTAGCAGCGATAGCATGAGCAGCATAGAAAAACACGCTGTGTGCTCAGCCGGGAAATTAGCTTTTAAAACATGTCAGAATCGCGATATCTGTAGCGATCACTACACCCGGCCTGAAGTTTTTTTGGATCGCACCCGAAGATCGACTTCGGTGGCCCAAAGCGGCTTAAGGATACTGGCAAAGGTAGATTTCCTTAACGAAGGGTGCACTCCGCTTATCTTCCCCCTCACTACGGCTCTGAAGCCACTTAGTCAGAAAGTGACAGATGCGTTGACTATGCTTGCAGACTCAGTAGAGCTGATTTAACCTCGAAGTTGTCCCGAACAATATTTAGATTCCCGCCTCTAGTAAGCCAGCTCGGTTTCTCGGTTTTTCCACCGGACCCCTCGTATGTTTTGCGATGTCTTCGCACACGGCGCTGAAGTTTATTTCCAACTGATTAAATTCGGTTGAAAGTATTGAGCAACTAGTTGCTTTCTTGACTCAAACCGTAGGTGCTTGTATTGCTTTCTTGACTGCCGCAGGCTTTCCCTTCACACCTGCATCCTGCATTATTTCCCCGCTTCAAGCGGTGTTCCACTAACAACCACTTAGCCACTTCTTTGTAACAGTCCACAATTATATCGTCCGCGCCTGTAACAGGAGCCGCACCGTCAACGCCGTCACCGCTGTCCACTGGATGGCGTTCAAAGCTGATGGCCTACTTGTTGCCGAGATTGTCGCCTACTTTCATTTGCTCTCAACGGCCTCGCTCAGCTGTTGCTATTGAGGGGGCTGCCAGCCTTTCGTTAGCCGTTCGTTGCTCTTCTGTTCCCCATCTTCCCACCGGGTACGTCGTTGTCGTCGTCGATACATGCCGGTAGCGGTGGCTGCCACAGTGGCAACGTCAGCACTAGAAGCGGAGGCCGCTTCCGTAGAATCACCGCCACGGGTGTCGTTTTGCGCGTTACCCCGGCGCGTCCACCGGCAATTCTGCAGTGTGCCGCCATGCTGCTTTCGAAGACACCAATGGGGGAATTGGTGGCTTTAGTGGCGGACACCAATGGGGGAATTGGTGGCTTTTGTGGCGGACACCAATGGGGGAATTGGTGACTTTAGTGGTCGAACCGGCATGACGATTTGGATGTACTGACACTTATGAGATCACTTTACCACAGCACAGCTCTCAATAGAGTCAAACGTTGACGAAACTTGCACCAAACATGGAGCTCAGTCAAGATACGTCTACACTATTCAAAGGTAAACGTTCGAAAAAAATAGAAACAAAATAAAGTATGTGCAATGCGGCAAAAGTCATTTAAGGGGTTGTTCCTTTCTTTTATCATTTTTGCATATATATATACACCGCGTGGGCCATATTTACTGTGTCAACGCTGGTCGGGTGAAGAGAGAGAGCAAGTGTGTTAGAATCTTCGTTCTCATCTTTCGTTAGGCAATGATCATGATCAAAAATCGTAGAGACTATGTTGTTTACAGTTGGGGTTCCAATTTGTGGATGACGCTAGTGTACACAAGGTGGTACAGAGCCGTCTTATTGCAAAGGTGTTTAACTTCATCGGTATGCTGCAAAACGAAGTGTTGATAGATTTTAAAGAACGGAGATCTTGGTTTCATATCATTTTGTGCAAAGACAAGGGCTGACCCATAGTCGCTATCTTGACGTGCTAGAAATATTTAAAAAAATCATTTCGGGGCTGACTCTCAGCGAAGATTTAACGTCTATGGGACTGCTTTTTGCATTGATTCATAGACGGACCCCATAAATACAAAGGTGCAACGGTGGGGCTCGAACCCGCGCGCCTATGTGTCTCCTCCGACGGCAAAGCGCAGACGCATGCCACCATGCCACCAGGCTGTGCTAGGCATATTGGCGCAAGTTTAGGGTGCAGTCAAATTTCACACGCTGAAAAACCGAGCTTCCAGGAAGCCACTGAACGTGGAAGAATGATTGGCCGGTTGCAAAGAAAGGTTACAGCTAAATTATGGGTCGGAATATCGGCAACCAGCAAAAATCCGTCTATTTTCATTGAAGCACCGTAAAAAGTGACGGCTCAGTTTTATCTACAGAGGCTTTGTGAAGCCATTATACTCCTCTGGAAGCAAAACCACTTCAAGAACGGCGTTTTGGAAAATGCAAAGTGACTGCCGTGAAGTCTAGACTTTTACCCCATATATTTTTTAATGTAAGGTTCATGAATTCCAGCTTAAGGTTGCCTTATTTCAAATCGTTAAAAAAAAAAATATATATATATATATATATATATATATATATATATATATATATATTTATATATATATATATATATATATATAGAAAATATTGTGATGATTTATTAATCATTTACAATACGTTTGTACACTCGGCAGTGCTCGCCTTAATAAAAATAGTAAAAAGGTGTCACGTGAAGTTAAAGAGTCAGTTGTCCGTGTCCTTGCTTGATGGTAGCCCCCGCTCTTATGGACCCGGTGCGAGCGATATATCCTCAAGGTTCCTTGCAAAGTTAAAACGGTGAGATCCATAAGATTCCTCTTCGTGACGCCGAGCCCCAAGAGCGTCCTCGCAGATTCGGAGTCCCATACACCACTCATAGAGATAGTGATGGATCCGAATCTGCGAGGTTTTTGCGGGTAGGGGAGCGCCGCTCTTAGGAACTCGACGTCATATTTGGCGATCTTGTCTTGCCGTGCTTTTGCCAGGTCCCGGTTCGGGCCGCAAACCTCGGCATCTAAAACCCAGACCTCGGTAGGTGTTGTTATTACGAGGTCGGGCTTTAGACCCGGTGCGCCCGGTCGACGGAATACTCGCTCACGAACCACCTCATGACCCCTTTCGCGGAGAAGACGCGCCACGCGATCACAGACGTCGTCATGTCTCTTTATGGTTTGTTATATCGCACATCTGAGCGACATGAGCCAACGTCTCAGGCGCATGACACCCGTGCCTACAACGTTTGTTGTAGCCCGGGCGTCCCCTGGCCAATCTGGCACGCGTTGGTAGTGCGTTTATCCTGAGCTTTAGTAGGTTTAAATACTCCTTACCAGATAGGTAGGGCATACCCTTAATCCAGTAATGTACAAAGGGCGTTTCGTGTGCTTTTAAAATGTGCCCCATCGAACGTGTTGTGTAGTTGTTGAGACCAGTAATCGGTCTCTTGTGTAGCGGTCTCAATGGAGGTTCCCAAGCGCTCGCAAAGAAGTCTTGTTTTCGCAAGATCTTTTTTAAAGTGCTCGGTGGTTAGTATCCATTGGACCCCAAGGTGCGTGGAGTATTGTAGTGCTGTCAGGCGGGAGAGGCGGATTCTGGGAATGAATGTTTGGAGACAGGGGATGTCCAGACCGCCGTGTGCTGTGTGCGTGTACAGGTAAGCGTTCGGCACCGAGTTTTCGAGCTTAAGCCATTTCGACTTAACAACCTTTCTGATCTCTTTATCTAGGTCACTAAGGAGTGCGTAAGATGGTCTGGGACCGGAGACCAGTTTATATAGGAGACGGGGAATGAGAAAGTCTTTCAAAAATATGAGTCGTTGGTGGGGTTTAAGGGGAGCTATCGTGAGTCTGTTGAGTAAGTTAAGGAGTATATCCTTGGTGGAGTCAACTCTGCCATTGCTGTCAAAGTCGACTCCAAGATATCTCCATCGATCGCTCATACCTTTAGCTGGCAATTGCCGATCTCCAACGCGTTCGATATAGTTAATGAATACCTCCGGGTATCCGCGAGTCCGGAGTGACCACAGGACGGAGTCATGACTCACCATATCGAACGCCTTACGGAGGTCGATTGAGGCGAGTCTGAGCTCACGTCCTGCAGACTTGGCATCGTTAAGGATACCATCCAGAACCGCAAGATTCTCGAAGGTACCATTATAGGGGAGAAACGCTCGCTGGATTGGGAGAAGCTTAATAGAGTACTGGAGGCGTCTAGAGAGAATTTTGTTAAGCGTTCGTTGTAAGTATGAACTAATAGATAGGGGTCGCAGATCGCTTGGGGATGTGGCATTGTTAATTTTAGGGATGAACGCTAAGCGAGCAGTTTCATGGGCTGAGGCAATATCGCTAATTAATAGTATGTTAAGAATACAACAGACTACTTCTAACGGGAGTTTACGGAGGGACGAAAGACAAATCCCGTCCAAACCTAGTGCTTTAGAAGGTCCGCGGAGAGCTACGTGGGTTTCCTTTAGGGAGATAGGGAGGGAAACCTCAAAGAGATCAGAGTTGGGAGTGTATACGGGGCAAGGGAGTGGTTCAGGGGGTGGTTGTGTCATCGTGTTGGCCCAGTGTTCTACAACTTCGGTGGCGTGCATGTTATGTATGGTGTGTTTGCCGTCCAGCACCTCATGAGCGCATTTGGATCGGTTTGGCTAAAAAAGTTTTTGAGTGGTTGCGTAGTCTTGACGTCGCTGTTGCCTTTTAGATACTCGCGCTTCAGTGGAAGGTGTTTCTCTAAAGGCACGACGTCGGACAGTGTGTGTAAAATGTTTGTTCAGAAATTCGTTTAAGGCGATAGTGTGGTCCTCACCTGAGCAAATTATATTTGACAGATGAGTAAGGTCTGTTGAAATTATGTTGCGTTTGGAAAATGTGTTTGTGAGGGCTTGTATTTTAGATATTATAATATCTTTTTGGGATGGATTATAGGGGCCATCTGATTCAGAGTATCGAGGCCGACTACGCTCAGGAAGCTCAGATCCGTCAAGGTTGGAATCCAGGAGAGACCTCTTTTTAAGGAGGTCCTCTAACAGATCCTTATGCGCCTGAGAATTACGTTGGCCTCTAATCGCCCCAGGTGTGCGTGAATTAAAATTAGTAGCTAAAAGGTGGTTAATTTCTCTAGGAGTTTCGTTATTATTATCAATTATAAAATCTGCTTCTAATGTTGCTAAAAGTTCACGGTCTTGTGGGTTCCATCTGGCCTTCTTAGAGGGGGGGGCTAAAATGTTCTCATTATATTCGTCCGGATGGGCACGACGACGGTATAAATTAAGACCTGATTTAGAATTAAAGACCTTTAAGCAAGTACTAGATGGACATTTACAATTTGGCTGGGAGACGCGTGAAGTACTAGGGGGGTTAAAATTATTATTAGAAGCAGCAGTGTCATTTTGTGAGGAACTTAAAATCAAATTATTAGTCTGTGATCGGTTAGGAGTTTGGGAGGTGGCACGAACTTCTCGTTGATTGTGAGTCAATCTAATGTGGCTCGCGAGGCCCGCGCCAGATTTGCATACTCGCCCGCAAGTCTGGCAGCTGAGTCTTCCGGCGGTGTTGCTGCCGTCACGTGATGCCATCGTTGTCTTGGTCCACAGCGGTGGTAAGATTTCTTTAAAAGTTTTGTACGCGAACGATGGCGCGATTTTACGCAGATGTTGTTGTTAAAATCGCTAAAATGAAGCGGTCTTTAGACCATCATTCTGTTTGTCTCTACCCAGTGAGCACTATGTCATATTTCGTCACGTACTGTATTTATGCAAAATAGCGTCAAAAGTAGAAGTTAAAAATTGCACATTAATATGTACAATAGTAGTGTCGGTTTAAGATATATATTTGTGGTAATTAGATGGAAGACTAGCATCAGACAGATTAATTGCTGTCTCTTCGATTCAGTGGAATTGAAGCATCTATTACAAATATATAGTAGGTATGTAGGTAGTCAATTAAAATATATAGTGGTTTAAAAACACGATATGGCTGCCCAATATATCGTTGCTTATTGTATTCTCTACGCAGTGTTCGATTTTAGAGTTCAAAACAAAGCGTATCGATACACCACTATATGTATGCACTGTCTGGGTTTTGTAGCCAGTGTATACACTTTACCTATATAGAAGTTAAAATTAGTGAAATATAATTAGGGCCGCTATATTTCACTAAAACAACTATATAGGTAGACTCACCTTACCTAAATCTAAAAACCGGCACAATCACTTCCACTTAAAAACGCTAAAATGCACTTCAGACAGGCGTTTGCAATGGTGAACGCACTGCTAACCTATCTAACACAGTGACGCAGCGAATTCTATCAATTTTGCATCTTTTAAATGCAAAATGAAACTGTTTGACGGTGTTGGATGTCACAGTTCGGTCACACTGGTGGCCACGATGGTCTGTGGCAAAACTCCCGTTAAAAAGCCAGATATAACTTGCGATCTAGGCAATTTAAGCGGGAGCTCGCACCAGTGCGACCGTCCGGCTCAACAGCTGAGTAGAGACTATTATATATACTATTTATATATATAATATACTATATATATATATATATATATATATATATATATATAATATTATGCAATTTATTCAATGTAATCAATCATGCACGGTCGGACCATGATATTTGGGTCCCTGGGGCGAACGTGTGCACCATTACGGAGGTCCAGTGTAAAGATCAGCCATTTCTGAAGGGTTTCTCGAACCGAGGCCGCATTGCCCCGTTGCACATCCAGCGACAGACGCTGTCTGAGAAAATCACCCGCTCGCTTATCTCCGCTGGCTAGAATTAGCCGCTTCCCGACCTTCTGTAGCAAACTGCAAGTAGACGGACCCGGCCCGCCAAGGGTCTCGAAGACAAGTGGGTGAAACTCGTACGGGTAACCGATGTTCTGGTAGTTTCTAACCTTGCCTGCCTCGGCGAGAGCCGATGCATGACCAGCCTGAGCCGCGCCAGCACTGACCATTGAAGGGGCTAATGAGTCAGTAACTGTCGCGTCCCAAACCAGCATGCATCCGCGCTCGAACGGAGTTAAGGTCAGACCGTCAGGTCTCTTCCCGCCCTCTTTGTCTAGTCCGACGGGCTCCAGGACGCACTATAGACCCCTGGATCGTAGAGCTCTGCTAAAGGTTTCGTTCAAGGCTTGGTGCCTTGCTTGCCTACCTGCGCTGACAATACAGGACAGCCCGTGGCGTCCATCTGGCTGGACGTCGTCTCCGCAGACGCAGGCATGAGTGTACACAAGGTCTGTCCCTAAACAAAGTCCGACCGCTATCCTTACCGACTCGTTATCTAACAGGGTCCCGATCTGAGCACAGGGTATGGCGTGAAGCCATGCGCCCGCCCCCTTGAAGCAGACGGCGCGCAGCCTGGCCTTATCGGCGTCCGTGGCGCATTCCGCAATGAGGTTTTCGACTCTTTGCTCATAAAGAATTGCTGTGTATTCGTTCTGGTGTCCAGCCTCGGCGGGCTCGTGGCCGCACAGGGCAACTGCTTTGCGGTGGCTTGTCTCCAATCGAGCTTCTAAGTCCGTGAGAGCAACAGAATCTAGGAGGGTTCTTCCCTGTTGCATAGACCTATCGAGGAAAGCAGCCAGAGCTGTCTCCGATAAGACAGTCGCACCAGGTAATCCTAGGCCACCCCAAAGAACGGGGAGTAGAGCTTGTTGGCGCGCACGAGCGGATAGGCTGAGGTTTAGCAACGTCTCTAATGTAGACATCACGCGGTCGTTGAGTCGTTCAAGGATTCCTGAAGCTCGCGAACAGTCTGCCCCTCAAAACAAGTGGTTAAGACGAAGGGCCGAAAATGATGATCTCAAAGGAAAAGACCTCGGTGAGAACCTACTAAGTGAATGCGTGACATATAAAAAGAATGAGGGTTAAAATTTCACCATTTTTAAATTTAAAAAATCGGCTATCGGCCTGTAATCAATTAACGCTTGTGTGGTGTTGTATAACAATTTTCTCTTGTCGTGTTATAAACCATGTCGCACCACTGCAACCGCCGCAACGTCCCGTAGAAATGTCCTGATTTATCTAATTTTATCCGTTTGATACCCCCTCCCCTGCGACGCGGCAGTATTGCTGCTCTACCAGCAGCAGTTAGATGTAGATCGTCGTCGAGCTATCGCTGCTCACTTACAAGCAGATCCCAGGGGCGTAATGGCGAGGTGGTCCTTCCCATTAGGCCCGTTTTTCGGGCCGTTACTATAAATGCAAGATAATGTAGATAAACCCCTGCTTTGTCCAGGGCCTCATCGTATACGATGTTTTAAGGCACTCTACGTGCAATACAGAGCACTGATTTTGAGCGGGAGGATTAAATATGCGATTGGCTTATGTAGCGGCAGTAGCCGTCGAGGACAGTGCTGCTAGACTTGCCGCCAAAGTGGCGTGTCCTAGCGCCATATTGAACGTTACGTCCTGCGTGTAGAAACCCAATTTCTGAAGAGAAAAAGGGTCCGACGGGTTCCGAGCAACCCAAACCCGCGTGATGCTATTATGAATATTAACACCTTTTTCCAGCACAACACCTGACTTTCTATACCTTCGAGCAGCAGTAGGTTAAGTAGAACTTAAAGTTTTTCAATATCCAATAATCCAACGTATTCTAGGTTAGCACGAATGGCTCCGTAATATAGAACTCACACTTCTGTGGTGTCAGTTAGAAAATTAAGAAAATATTTATAAGCCACCCTTCTCAGCAACTAGTATCCAGAAATAAACCACGTTGGCAATCAATCAATGTTCCGAGCGACTATTCCTGTTGGCTTGTCCCAGTACTGTTAAAAGTACTAGGGGGAGATGCCACATTTAGAATCGGAACTGCGATCGAGAACACCAGAAGCCAGGTAAGTATTATGCACTAACTAACCAGGTACACGCAGGCAAAACAACAAAATCCGGTATATCCAAAACGTAACTAATCACAGTCAGGCTTTCCGCGGTGTGTACATGACCCGCCGGAACTACAACTTAGGTAACTAATCTGATAGTGGCTGTGGCTTAAGCTAATGCACCATTCGAAACGTGGCGTTGCCATGGCGACCGTGAACAGCAGAGCAACTATTGCAAGCTCGAGACCGGTCTTGTTGGTTGTTTCTGTTGAATCTGGTTGTACATTGTCCTACTTCTACATTTCTTTGCTGGATAAAGCCTATATAAGTCTAGTAACAATACGATCATACCACGGGCATCTTAGCTTATTACGAACGCCTAAAATGTAGTTATCAGGGCGTTAAGGATGCTTAGTTGAGTTATAGTGGGGAGCTATCTGGATTTTGCCTATATAGGGCTTTCCGCGCCATTTGCTCCAAGGTCCCGTAGGTAAACTCGTTTTGGGGCCTGTTGTGGAACTGCTTTGTTCAGGAGCGTTGATTTTTTTTTATGTAGGACTTTTTAACATCAAATTCTTGGGACAGCATGCGATGACCAAGCATGGAGCCCAAGCGGGTCCTTGAAGTGGGTCATATTTTTTCAATTGCGTTATATATGCACTCCTGACAGGTTTGAACACACGATCCCTACTCACATCCAAAATCAAACGATCTACGATCAAGCACATTAAAAACCAGCGAAGTATTGCGCACTAGCGTATCAGGCTACGCCGCCATAACAACAACAACAACAACAATATCAGCCAATGACAACAAACGTATATCTGCAAATCGCTACATTTATTACATTTTACGTAGTACCGTCGAATTTGCGACGGACGTGAACAGGCCGAAGATTACCCCTGTTCGAGAAGGCCTTCGACGTCAATAACAGAAAATCGGCTAACATTTTCTGCGTCAGAGGACAGCGTGGCAGCGAAGTTCGTCCAGAAAATGCTGGATTTCCACAAATTGAGCACTCGTCGGGAATTATGCGAATTGAATCTTCAAACGCTAGTAGAAAGCCCTGAGCTGCGTCAGATATTAATTAGAGGAGACGAGTCATGGGCATATGGTTACGACAAATTCTCAATTCACCCTGTGGTGCTTTCAAGGAGAAAGTTGACCCAAGAAATGTTGGTTTCACAGGTCGAACACAACGCCCTATTCTGACTATTTGTTTTGACTACAAGGTAATCGTCTGCGATCGAGAACACCAGAAGCCAGGTAAGTATTGTGCACGAACTAACCAGGTACACGCAGCTTTCCAGTGACGCACCCTGGCTCAGCTTCCTATCCCCCTCCCCAGAGCGCTTCAGTAGCAAGTGATCCCTCTATAAGGGTTACTTGTCCCAGATGCGGCCGGGACTTCACCCGCCGCGGTCTCCACATTCATCAAGCTAGATGCGTTTCACGTCTGCGACTGCCGCTCCGTCTCCGACTGTATCCTCCGCGTCAACACTCCCGTCGCAGCCGAGACAGCCGCTGGTCGACAGGCTCAGCATTGCGACCCAACAATCAAGGGTGATGCGCGTGGTTCCCCGGGCGGTGAGGCCTTTGGTTGCCGAGTTCCTTTGCGACGTCCTCGACCTTGTGGCGGCCAACAACGACCTCCCCTCGTGGGAGTCGCTCCTGTCATTCGCTTATGTGGTCCTTCAACTGCCACTTTGCACCTTGTCGTCAATCTCTTTGGCAGCGACTGTCCGATCGAACCTCCGTGCATTTCGCGATGGCTGGCGTTTTGAGTATCGCGTAGCAGGTATTAGAAGAGCCAGAACGGACCCGTGCGACTCGCCTGAGGACTCGGCACGCCGCGTTTCGAGCAAGCTATCTGAGGGAGACGTTTCCGGGGCGGCCCGACTATTATGCTCTACCGACTCATTTGCCTCGGGGGACGGAGTCCTAGCTTCGCTTGCCACCAAGCACCCACCTGCTCCGCCGCACTTGGCTTTTCCTGCCCCTCCTGACTCGATGACGCAGCATCAAACCTCAGTTGATGACGTCTTGGGAGCTGTAGCCGGCTTTCCGGCCAGTTCGTCCGCTGGTCCTGACGATCTCCGCCCGCGCCATCTAAATGATCTCCTTTCCCCCGGGATCGAACCGGTGGCCGGGAGACTGGCCGCATCACTTGCCAGAGTGATAAACGTCCTGAGATGGGGCCGACTGCCGGCTGAGGTCAGGGCGATCGTGTTCGACGCCAACTTATTCGCACTGCGCAAAAAAGACGCATCAATTCGCCCCATTGCCTGCTCTCTTACGTTACGGAGGATCGCAGCAAAGATAGCCTGCCGCGAGGCCAAAGAACTTATTATAGAACAACTTGGCCCGCACCAACTGGGATTTGGCATGGCGGGCGGAACGGAGACTGCCGTACATGCAGCAAGAGCCTTTATGCAATCAAGTCCCCCCGGTACGGCACTCCTGAAGTTGGATTTTCGCAATGCATTCAACGCCATCCGTAGGGATCACCTCCTTCGTGCGGTTCGGGATGCAGTCCCGGAACTCTTCACCTTAGTAGAACACGCGTACAAAGAGCCATCCGTCCTGTTGTTTGGCGCCGAGATGTTATTTTCGGCATCGGGCATACAGCAGGGGGACCCCTTGGAACCGGCCCTATTCAGCCTGGGGATACGTGAGCTGGTTAACTCCGTTCAAGTGCCATTCAACGCTTGGTACCTAGACGATGGCACACTTGGTGGACCGATGGTGGACTTGCTCGATGAGGTGCGCAGAGTCCTTGCTTTCGAGGCAGTCAGTGGTCTGGTGCTGAACACGGTCAAATGCGAGGTGTTCGCTCCGGGGACAGACCCAGACGACCCCTCATTGAGGGCTTTGCTCGAGCTGCTACCGGGTTGTAGAGTCGTGGCTGACCACGAAATAAACCTTCCTGGCGCACCGGTTCTGCCCTCTACGTTGCCGGGACAACTCGACCCCTTGATGGACAGATTGTGGGCGATGCAGGAACGTCTTCCGCTTGTTGGAGCCCACCAGGGACTCTACCTGCTTCGCTTGTCGTTCTCCGCGTGCCGCATCGTACATATTTCACGGTCCATAGACTGCTCAGGCGATTTGAACCATCTTCTCCAACCATTCGACGACCAGGTAGTGGAGGTCCTACAGACGGTGCTGAGTCTAAACTTACGACCACGAGAGGTGCGCCAGGCGGCCCTCCCCACGTCCATGGGCGGCCTTGGTCTCCCCTCGGCTCGATCCTTGGCGGGCCCGGCCGTGGCTGCCTCGATGCATGCTACGTCGGAAAATGTCCAGCGCCTGCTCCCGCCGGCGGCTCAGGCAATGTTCGATGCGGCTCGTGACGATATAGCGACTGGACTTCAAGCTTCATCGCCTGGTCTTGATAGACTAGCCTGCCAGAGGGCCTGGGCCGAGAAGGCCCACGAAGCTTTGCTTAGTTCGCTGCTTGAAGAATGCGGGGATGACCAGGACAAGGCACGCCTTCTAGCTGTCGCTCGCCCAGGAGCAAGCGACTGGTTGCATGCACTACCCGCTGACTCACTGGGTACCCGCCTTGATGACCAATCCACCCGGATATGCGTTGACCTGAGATTGGGGGCTGATTTGGTTGAGCCACACAGATGCTCTTGTGTGTTGCAAGATTGCTGCGGAGGGCGGGGATTCCCTGCGTCCTGGAACCACCTGGGCTTTCAAGAGACGACGGTAACCGCCCCGACGGTATGACTTTGATACCCTTCTATAAGGGTCGTTCCCTGCTGTGGGATGCGACGGTGACCGACTCTCTGACCCACTCCCTTGTCGGTCCCGGCGCGTCCCGCCCGGGGACTGCCGTTTCGCGAGCTAAGACCTCAAAGATAAGAAAGTATGCGGATCTAAGTCAGGCGCACCACTTTTCGCCATTCGCGTTCGAGACGATGGGTGGCCCTGGGCCCCTCACGGTAACATTGATCTCTCAGGTTGGCGACGCGTTACGGCAGGCGACGATGGACAAAAGGGCGCACGCCTTCTTCTCCCAGCGACTGTCCCTGGGGATTTAAAGAGGTAACGCGACCTCAGTGCTCGGAACTATGAGAGACTGGATGGACCCGATCCTTTGCGCCAGGGGCCGGGCAGGACTTCCTCACGGGCATGAGCAAAAGAGCGGCTACGGCGCTCAGAAGGAGCAACTAGGTCGACGAGCAGCAACGCCGTGAAGCATTATATATATTCTTCCAAATATATATAATAAACAACAATATAATAAAAAAAGGTAATCGTCTTCCATGAAATTTTACCACTTAGTTCTATAACCAATAGTGAATATTGCGAAATCCGCAAAAGAAGATTAGGCGAGCAAGTCTAACGCAAGAGACCTGAGCTTTGGCCTAACAACACTTTGATCCTCCATCACGAAAACAAATCGGCGCGTACATAGCTACTGATTTCGGATTATTTAATGAAAATGTTGATTTCTATATTTACGCAAGCCTGTCTGGCTCCGTGCGACTATGAATAAGATAAAGAAAAAAATTGCAGAAGCAACTCGATTCCGAGCGACGCCTTTAAGACATAAATTCGAGGCGTGGGAAAAATATGGCACAAGTACATTGCATACAGCCGGCGCGAGCTATTTTGAAGGGAACAAAAAGACTTTAGAAGATTAAACAAACCATATTGTTTATAAATATTTTTTAATCCGGCCTCTTATATACGTATATGCGTGTCTGTATATGTATGTACATAATTCTTTGCTGACAATGGTTAATTGAGACGTGAAGTCAAAAAACTGGCCGAGATTCTGCCAGTATTGCCAGAGTGGACATTCCAGAAGAATGCTTCCAACACGCCACTGACAATAAAAACACGCCACTGACAATAAAAAGGTCATTGGGCGGTCTTGCCGTTCATTGAACCGTCTATAGAACTAGCAAAATATGAAATCGTGATTTGAAAATCGTATTAGCTATACCTCAAAATAGGAAAGCCGATCTCTTGAATACATTTTCTATTGAAATATTGATAGCATTTGACAAACCAAACCTACTGTAGTACATCTCCCAGCAAACTGATTGTTGTATGCAATCCATAGAACATGTATGCATGTATAAATAATAGATCAGCCGTTACCATTTGAAGAACTTCCCATAAACTAACAAAATTGCGATCATGTAAGTGTGGCAGCTGTAAGGTCGTACATGCGAGTATATACGTAGAAATATAATTGCGTACTTTGATCAATGGAAAACCTAACATATATATATATATATATATGTATTTTTTTTTTTTTTATAGCGGTAACTGGTAAAATGCGTTATGCACACCGGGCGTTGTTAGAGCCACGGTAGTGTGGGACTCGCACCCACTAAAATCCAGTCGTCCTCTTTGCCCCTTGACGGGGGGTGGCCGCAGTACTGTCTTCTTGAGAGTACTTCACCTGGTTACTCTTCTTGCCATTTAGGCTGCTCGGTTTTGTGCGGCGATTATTCTCGCCTCAATTAAACCTTGTGCAAATCTTCTTACCAGTATCCCGGATTTGTGATTTTTGAGAAGCGCCTCTACAAGGGCCTGACATGTCAGGGGGTTTTGCAGTCCTAGGTTCCGGGACAATAGCTTTCGCTCTGTGTCGAAGAAGGAGCACCGCTCATAGCAGTGCTTTACATCATCCAGCTCCCCCAAATTGCACATGCGGCATACAGGGGAGTCGGTTTTACCAATGCGGTGTAGGTACTGCTGAAAACAGGCACCATGGCCTGTTAGCAGTTCCGCGAATGGGTAGGTAAGCGGGCCGTGTTTGAGGTTGTACAATTTTTTAAGATCAGGAAGTATTAATCTTCTCCAATATCCAGGATGGCCCGGCTGGATTGCTTCCCATTGCTGGCTTCATTCGCTTAGGGTCTCGGTTCTGCTGACTAGTGTGCCCTCCGTCAGTCTGTTGGTTACACGGTTTCTTGAGGCCAATTATTTTACTCTTAAGTCCCAGAGAATTTGTCTGGAGAGGACCTGTACGGCTGCTGTGGAAGCTGTGCGACTTGCTCGTGCTATGTTAAGCGCCATAGGTCTTTGGGTCTTGTGGATATATACGTGGTTTTATTTATATAACTTTTTTATGTTAGCACTTTGGAGTGTTACAATTGTCTCCGCATGAACGTGTACTCACGGGTTCTCTAACCCAGGATTAGCCCAGTTCAACAATGTGCCCCGAACAGATGCTGCGTTTCCTCGTTGAATGTCGAGTGACAGCCTCTGACGCAAAAATTCCGATGCCTTCGAGTCTCCCGTGGAAAGGTTAAGGCATCTGCCTACGCGCTGAATCAAATTCAGTGTAAGCGGGCCTGGTCCTCCCATTGTTTCAAACGCCAACGGATAAAATTGGTGCGGATAACCAATGTCAGAGTATTTTCTACATTTGTTAGCTTCTGCTAACCTGGACGCATGGCCTGCCTGGTCCGCTCCTGCACCGACCATCGAAGGGGCTAATGAGTCGGTTACAGTTGCGTCCCAAACAAGCATGCGGCCACGCTGGGTCTTGTTGGAGAAGCGACATGTTGTAGCTCTTGTAGTCGTGCGTGTAACGGCAGTGATCGATGTCGTTGTTATTTGTATATATATATATATATATATATGTTTGGTTTCGGCAAGAACACGAATTACACATTAATTACAGATACGACAGAGCAACACCTCGATAGCTGCAGATATGCTGCCCATGCTGGGCTTCCTGTTCATTATCGTTTACGTGGTATCGGATGTACACACTGCTCATCTAAATTTTTCGTTAACTGAGACGAGCAACATGCACGTCGACGTAAAGGTCTACCTGCCCCGCATGGGCTACAACTGTACAGAAAGCTATCTATGGCTGACGGAATTTTCCGAAACCTACTACGTGCTATTTGACTCGACGATGATCACCGACGGACAGTTGACGATTCGAGATTTAGAGCCAGGACACCACATTGAACTGGAGCTGTGGGGTGTTTGCGATCACATGCTGTCGTTCTCGAGCGGGATTTTTACTGGAGCAAAACCAGATTCGGCAAAACCAGTTTCGGCTTCACGTGGACCACGGCACGGCCCGGAGTTTAGAAGACTGTTAATTACCTCGAAGGCAAATGAGGACAACACGGCAAACGTAATGGTGACGATTCCGCAGGACCTTCTAGAGTGCAACGACAAGATTACGCTAAGCTTAATCTTGTCGAAAAAATCGCGAATTTATCTTAAAAACCGCTCTTTGAGATTCTTCTGACACAGGCGTGTCACTTTCTGCAACGTGTTGGTTGCCGAAAGTGGCATGTTTTCGTCAAAGAAATACAATTATAATGCAACCGTCTACTACTAGACGCTACTCGCGATAACCTGTCAGAACGAATAAGTAGATTATTTCTTATAACTACTTTGTTATTACGACAGCTATAAAAGGGCATATCGTAACCACCTGAATATGGCGCGACCACAAATGGACATGAAGCTCGCACCATTTATGCATGTAGAAGGCTTCCTATTTAGAATATACCCTTGGCCTCATCTCCTTCCCACACGGTACGTTCTTCGATACTCTGTTTTGGGTAGTATGATAGTCTAGGTATAAACCCTGCTGTTCGCTGAAGTTTATTGCAGTTTCAAGGGACAGCTTTCTCATATCGCCTGCTTTATGGGACCCCATGAGAATTTCCTCAGGCGAGGGGTCTCCCCTGACGAGATAGCTGCGTTATTCGCTGAAAGCTCAAAATTGCTCTTCGCTTCAGTTCACACGGAGTAACACATGGAAGGCGCTGATGGCTCGCGTTAAATACAATCTAGCCGGAGGCAACGCTTTGAAAATCAGTCCTTTGCAGCGACCTTGATCGTATACCTAGAGCGTTGGTGAAAATGGATGACTCAAACGGAGTGTTGTGAACACTACGACACGGGTTGTGTTCGCCTAGTCAATGCAGTAGGCTATCGCACCAGTAGATGACGCGTGTCCAAATTAGTAACTAAGTAACCCGAGACCGCACCCGAGACCTGCGCTTCATTCTACTTATACGGAGTGCAAAAATAAGCTGGAAATGGAAGCCTTAGCAGAATATTACTATCTGATCGAGCCCCGGGCGTTAAAGTCGACTGTTACTCTGAAGTAACAGAACTTTCATCAACTTACCGTGCTGTACACAACGCATGCAGGCCTGTAGTTGAAGCGTAACCGGAAAATGTTGATTGCATTGTGCTTCATGCCACAAAGACTGGCAATAAAATTCTTACGAATGTATGTCCTTCTTAATATCGGAATCCAGTCGAAAACACAACTTCATAACTCTAATTTACATTTAAGACGGAGAACATAGCCTGCGGGTGCAGAATGGAGCAAATAGGCTGGCGTTTAAACGTTAATATTTGTTTGCTTAAAAACGTGTAGTCTATGTTTCGATATTCGTTTATTTTCACTCGAATCTATGACGGGGAATTTGGTACAATGCGGTTCAATCACACACGGCACAAACAGCATTACACACACGTAATTAAAATACAATCTGCATTGAGTCGGTTTATTGCTCACGGTTGTCGCAGTTCTACAGCAAAAATTTATCGCTATATATATATATATATATATATATATATATATATATATATATATCTTAACTTATTTTCCATATAATGCATTATGTATATTTTACATATATCACGAAGGATTAGCTAAGCCTATATGCCTAACGTGCGTGTATTGTGACTACCACGCGTCCGTTTCAATAAGAGCGGGCCGAGACCGATTCAGAATATATAAATTCGGGGTCAGGTTTCGCACTTACAGCAGTCATGTGTGCTTTACAAGGCGACTTTGTCAACTCTTGGGGCGCATTTTAGTAGCTTAGAGCATTATCACACTTAGCAGTCAATGCAGGATGCCTCTAACGTTGTGTCCATGATTGCGCGGGCTGGTCTACGCACGTGAGGCCATAAGCTTGCCTGGTTTTGTTAAATTAGGCGTGTCTGTGAATACGGCTCCTGTGGCGTGATTTGTGCCTAGACGTGCACCTATTGGGTTTTTTTTCTCGCAAAGTGGTTACCGTCGCCACTGCTGCTGCTACCACCGCTGTAGGGATTACATAGAGCTAATCCAACAGAAACATGTTCAGCCCCTGCTTGTTGAAGACGGTTTAGCAAAGCTCTATTAGCGTAATTTGCTGATTTCGCTAGCAGATTGTCACAGCAGTGATTATGTGCAAATGTAATATCAATTTCCCTACCCCTATTACTCTAGGCTCCTTACTCATTCACACGAAAGTCGTACAGAAACGCAGCCAATACGTAAAACTAAGGCGAACAAATTTCGGATGACATTTACGATTTCGACAATCGAGAAGCACTCAATTGTCGTACAGATGGTAGGGAACCGTTCAGGCTTTCTTCCACCACAATAACATAACAAACAGACAGACAGACAAAACGTTCTACAACATAACTAACCCAATTAGCCAACTAGTGGTTACTCTAATACCGAGTTAGCGAGACGGGTACATGGCTGGGAATTTTTGCGGGAATCGGTTGGGAGTTGGTGTATGCGTATGTGCCTGAGTTGATAAAGAGTCTATTCGAGTAGTCAGGAACGTATTGACGCCGCCATCCGGCTCCTTGCCATCGCCTATGCCTTACCGCCGAGTCGAATGTACTCTAGCTACCCGGACGAAATGGGAACAACCGAGAACCGTGGAAGTAAGCTTACGGCAAACGCAGTGGCCACAGTTCCAAGCATATGTTTGGCTTTATCGCTACTGCTGCTCCGTCCCACTCGTTGCCGCGACGGTAGCCTCTGTCTTTGCACAAGCATCGTGATTCATTCATGTTCTGTCAAGCAAATTCTCTTTTAGGAGATTTTCCCTTTGGTCAAGTGGTGGTAATAGAGCAGCAATAGTGGAGGTAGCAGTAGTAGTAGTAGGAGTCATACGAGCGGTCGTACTGGCGAAATTGGCCTTGCTTAGTATAGGAGATGACAAGAAGGATATTGAGGAGAAGCACGCGGCTAGACCGCGTCCATACACGACTTCCCTTGGTTGCTCTTTCCAGCTGTACTCTGTGTAACCTGCTTCTCTGGCCGGGTTGGGGCCCTGCGACAAGTAAAGGGCTGCTACCATTCTAAAACAGACAGAGAGCCACCGAGGAAAGCAACTTATAGGGACAGATGGAGGGCAGGGAGAGTGACATAGGAAGAAACATACAGTCAACAGAAAGGTCGGAGAGAACGCGGCTGCTCGACTTTGTGTGGCGGTTATTTTTGCCTTAGAGACAGTTTCTGCGAATCTTTTTGCCATAATCCAGGATTCATGGTCCTCGAAAAGCGCCCCTACGAGGGTTTGTCATATCAGGGGTTTCCCCAGGTGTATATTCCGGGACAGTAGCTCTCGCTCTGTATCGAAAAAGGGGCATTATTCATAGCAGACCCTCACATCGTCAGCCTACCCTGAGTTGCAGATGCGGCATTGGCAGTTGCGCGAGTGAGTAAGTAAGCAAGCCGCGTTTGAGGCTGTACCATTTATTAAGATCAAGGCTTATTGATTTCGTTCAATATCTAGGGTGGCCCGGCTGGATTGTTTCCTATTGTTGGCCCGATTTGCTTAAGGTGTCTGTTCTGCTGATTAGTGTTCCCTCCGTCGAGCCGTTAATTAAGGGGTTTGTTGATGCCAGTTTTTAGAGGACCTGTATGGCTGCTGTGGAAGCCGTGCGACTTGCCCGCGCTATGTTTAGCGTCATAGATTTTTGGGTCTTGTTGAGAAGGCGGCGTGTTGTTGCTTTAATAGCCGTGCGCTCCCATAAGGACGCGGTGTATAACATGATGCTGTCTATTACTGATGCTAAGAGCACAGCGCTGAGAATCGGTTGCTCCTCTGATTCGTGGAAGGATTTGTTGTAGCTCTGCTTTGGCTGCTGTTTTTCTGCAAAGCGTAAATAAAGTGGTTCTGTAAGGGCCCTATCCAGGATCACGTTACTGGGTGACCTTCTAGGTGTATGTTTAGTGTCTGTGGAGAACGCTTCGGGCCGTTTAAAAAACTAGCTTCCGTTTTATGTGAAGATAATTTGAGACCTAGCATGTGGAGGTGTTATCGGATATCCAACAGGGCTCCCTTGGCTGTTCCATTGAGCAGATCCTCGTTACGGGCACTAACAATCAGTGCCAGATCGTCTGCGTAGGCAATTGAGATTGGCTTAAAGGTAAGGTCTGAAGTTTTTTTTCAAAAAGTACAGGCTCCGGCAGGGATCTATGTGGAAAGAGCGCAATTATAGTCGGTCGGGCTAATTCTACTGGTGGGGGCGGCTGTGCCTGACGCAGTAGTCTATTTTGCTATTCTCAATGGCCTTATGTAGGGTTCGTCGTGGTTTTCTGCATTCTTCCCATAGACGAGAGAGTCCTGGCTGGTGCCTTGTTCTGCGGCACGCGCATACTCGTCGCAGGCGGTGGCAGGACCTTCGCTCTTTCGGCAATCTGACAAGGAGATTAAATAAGTTTGACAGATAAATAAAACAGCTTTGACGATTAGTTGACGTTAACAGACATATAGCGATGACGGCGACATGTGTGAGAATCTTTGTAACAGGGACTAAAACGTTTGTTTCCGTCTCCTCAATATATATATTTATATCGGTTCTTAGAGGTATATATATATATATATATATATATATTAAATACTAATGAGGTGAGGTCACTGTACTGCGAAAATACATATAAATATATGCGTACATAGTTCTTTTCCTCACGCCCGTCGATGGGCATAAGGATACAGTGGGATACAGCTTCTAGCGCCCCCTATGGCAGGCAGATTGCTGCAGACTGATTCAAAATAAGCTCTGACGGCATATTAATGAATGCGTGAAATAACAAACGAAGAACACCGAAGAAACGACACACTAACAAATGAAAGAGCGTACGAGCAATATGGCCAAGCAAGCAAATATAGTGCAGGCAATGGTGCAGGCACGCAAACAGCAACAGTTCTCTGGAGTCCGGGTCTCCTATTTCCCTGCTGCCCCGCTCTCCTATTTCCCTGCTGCCCCGCTCCCCTGTCGTCTGCAAATTCGCCCGTAGCGGTCGGGCAGCGCCAGAAGCCGCGGTCGCAGCAGCAGCGGCGTTAGCAACAACCTGCAACGCAAATGCGCCAGGCCTATGCAGTAGCATTTGCATAATCATCGATGCCACGCAGGAACCAAACACAGTGCCCGGCTTCGGCCCGTACGTACAATGGAGCTTTTCTAATGTCTAGCCGTATATTTGATATGCACGCGTGTGCATATCAAATATGTACACACGTACATGTACACATTGGTACGTGCATCTGGGCATGTTGATCGATAGCAATTGTTGAAAATCCTCCCATGTAGGAAAGGAGCTAATTTGATGCCTGTGTGGGGGGGGGGGTTCATCTGGCATCTGGCAACGACAGTTGGTGTGGCGTAACGACATAGTGTCCCTGTGTCTCTTAGTGTTGTCGACTTAGTGTTGGACTTTCGCACCTAATGAGACAGCAGTATCAAATTATCAGAAATAAAAAAAAGCAGCACGGGTAAGGTGTGTTTGACTACAGGGTTTGAATGCCTAACTAAGTCTGTACTGTGGGATATCTAGATATGTCTCTGTTGGAGAGAGGGAGATGTACATTAGAGATAGTACATTTGGTGTAGTTTGAAACCGAATCGTGGTTGATTAGTTTTCTTTGAGAAGGAAGTGTGGGTGGTGTGCGAGAACTCCAGGCCAGTTGATGTTATGTTACGTTTATATTTTTAACTTTCGGAAGATTCATTCCACGTATTTTACTGCTTTCTTAGAGAAACTACACAAAAGCTTGACAGTAAGAAGCGTAGGATCACCACAGAGTAAATTTTGCGGTTGGCATAGCGGTACGAACCTATTTCTTATAGGCAAAAGATGCCTTGTGCTGATATTCTGCACAAGAAGGAAACAGTGCTAATGTCTAATTTGAAGCACAAAAGTATACCATTCGTTACATCAGAAAAACGGGTTGATCCTGTTTTTGAGAGTAATAGAATTTACTTAGTTTATTGGCTGCAGTTCAATTAATCGCAAATCGAGTGAATAAAACAAACTGGCTGCAGTTCAATTAGTCGCAAATAGAGTAAATAAAGCACACAGAGCTACAACAGGCCTGCGCGGTGGCTTTAGTTATAGGCGGTCACAACGATCTGGAATATACTTGCCTTGTGCGTTTTATGTTATTACAAGAAGCACCAACAAAATGGTAACGACATGCAACAGCAATCACAAAGGTTATGTTCAACAGAGGAAATTGTTCCTAGCTCTGTCTTGCGTATCGTAAGTTCAAATAAAGGTTATCTACAACACATACTGTGTGAGAAACACAGAAGAAAAGTAACGCTTTAAGTGAAATATGTGATAGGCCTAAGAAAGTTGCTTGGAGAGATTCAGCAGTAAAAAACGGCTTTAAAAAAGCGCAGCAAATTGGTATGCCAGATATTTCGCGTCACAAAGCGAGTTTACTGCGGACGGAGAGTTTTCTTTAGGCATACTCGACTGATATAGGACAGACCTAACTTGAATCAAGCGAACTAAAACAGTTTGCAACGGTAGCCAGCTAGCTGTCCAATAAAGCTGTTAAAACATATTATGAGGTTGGTACACAACTGGTAGAGAGAGCCCTACAGAGCTATTTGAGATTACTAATATATTTATATATATATATATATATATAGTTTTTTTTTGTTGTACAGGAATTACAATCGAGTTTGTTGTTTTTAAGCTATAATCGGCTGCCTCCCTTCGGGGTGCTGGACAGATTGGGTTTGCCAGTATCCGCTGTTTACCACCCCTCGCGTTCCCATTGCCTGCAATGCAAGGAAAGGACATTCAAGGTCGTAAATATTTCGCTGCACTGCGCAAAAACGTCGTACCACTACGCGTTTTCACCACAATCTCATTTGTAAAAACGCTGTTATGCTCTCGCTGCGAGCTCACACCTTTAACAATCGAACAGTTTGACGGTTGCTTGAACATGTCCGGCCCTCAGCGCATCGAAGATACGCCCCACGGTGACTCCAAGTTTGTAGGGGACGAAAGATGGTCTAGAATAAAAATATCCTTGTTAAAAAAATGTTTTTTCTTCGGGGTGCAGCGCGAGCCGGATATGTAACTAGTTCGACTCACCAGTCATTATCGCTGTGGGCTACATTTGCAGGGCATTTTTATAAAGGTACCTGCAAAAAAATTAATTACCCTTTAGTGTATTCATTTTCTGCAGATGCGAATCTATGATCAGTTAGCAAGCTCTAAATTTAACCGTTGTATCGCTGATCGTATCATGCATTTTTCTGTGCTCCGGGTTCTTATATGCATGGGTAATATGCATACATACGAGAGCGGCCGAAACCGCCAAGTCTCCCGGAGGCTTTGCTTAGACGCGCCATTCATTAGATACCCACAGGCCAAATTGATGGCGGCGTTTATGGATTACGTTTGGTTCAAAGTAGTGACGAAAACGAGATTCGGCTATTTTTAAGAAGCCGAAAACGCCGAGTAACGAATTTACCTCAAGTTCTGTGTTAAAAACCAGACCATCTGTTTGTACAGTCATTTTAGAATACTACGAAAGCATTGCAAAAGAGCGTCCGACGCAAGATGCTTGGACTCCCTCATCACGAAAAAATCCCAGGATTAACCCAATTCAATTTCTAAAAACGCGTTTAGCAATGTTTCAAAAAGTGGCAAGAAAGGTGACACAAGTGTATTGCAGCGAGAGGAAGCTATTTTAAAAGAAACAAAAACCATTTGGAAGATTAAATAAGTATTCTTTTTTTTATAAGTATTTATCAGGACTCGATTCACCCTCGTATGCATATGCCACTCTGGAATAACGTAGTGTAACATCTATGTATGCCAATGGAGTGTTCTGCGCAATTGTGCGCATGCGCGGGCGCCTACGCATTTCGGAGGAGAGATGCAGGCAGTTGTGTCTCGTCCAATTGACGCGGTAGACGTGTGACGACATCATGGTATTTCTATTGATGAAATTTCGACGATTGCAGAGCAGCAGTGTTTTCAAATTTCTAAAAGCGGACGGTATCCAATCGAATGATATTCGTCGCCGGACGGTAGCCGTATACGGAGGAGACTTTGTGTCCGACAAGTCAGTGAGAAAGTAAAATGCCCGTTTTCGTGAAGGGCGGGAGAGTTTGAGTGATGACCCGAGACAAGAATTGAAACAATGTGGACAATTGTGAACGGCAGGTAGGGTTACCGGAAAGTGTGGGCGTAGTGGGTTCCGAAGAAGTTCAGCAAACCGCAAAAGAAAATGCATATGGAGCTAGCACTGCAACATCTCTTCCGGTATCAGAAGGGCCCCGCCTGTGACGCGGATTGACACCGGTGACGAGAGTTGGCACCATCACTGTGAGTCAAGATGAAGCGGCAAAGCATGCAATAAAAGCATGCGTCTTCACCTCCCCCTAAAAGATTCAAAGCTGTGCAACAAGCAAGGTGATGCTCACCGTCTTTTGCAATGTTCGAGGTCCGATACTCATCGAATTCCTCGAGCACGAAAAACATGGGTGACACCAAGTGTATTAATCACTTGAGATACCCTTATACGACCTCTCGAGCTGTGGCCAGGGGCAATTTGAAATAAGTGACTAAATCTATAGATCTAAGGGCCCAGCCTATGGCCTCTCTGTGATGCGCGCGAATGATGTGTGCTGCGGGCGCCTCGCAAACAGAAAGTTGGTTAGATGTAAAACTCCCTTTAGTAACAGTTCCTTGGTCGGTTGACTATGGGAGGCAAGTCATACGATCAAGATTATATGGTTAAGAATGAATATTGTCATATTGTCGTTGTCTGTCAAGGCCTAGTCAATCAGAGGTGCCGGTCGGGATGCCTGCTGCCTTAGCTTAATAGGCATAATGAAGAGAGTCCACAAATGATTTGACGTGGCGGATGAAATGTTTACAGAGACTTGCCTTGCGCTATGCATCAGGAATCCCGGCCCGACGTTGATAATAACAAGCGAACCCGTCCAGAATGAGTAATGGCTGTATATTTTTGCTTTGAAGTGGGAGCCGTTCGAGCATGCACCCTACAGCCCGTACATGTCACCCTGCGACTTCCAGTTTGATCCACTAAAAAAGTCTCAAAGGACGACGCTTCAACCCAGACGACGAACTCAAGGACAAAGTGGAGCACTGGCTCTTATCACAGCCGCAGGAGCTCTGGGAATAGAAAATCCCTCGGTTAGTGAGATTGTTGTGTTCAGGTCTTTGGTGATTACTTTTGAATAAAGACTTTAATTATGCCCACATTACCGTTTCTAATTTAATTATACTCCTCATATATATATATATATATATATATATATATATATATACATATATATATATATATATATATATATATGTATATATATATATATATATATATATATATATATATATATATATATATATATGGCATCCTAACAAAAATCGCATTCCAAATAAAATAGCACTTTCTATTTTGTATCAAATTCCGATTTATTCATAAATTAGACTTAGGAATTATATGAAGTATATGAAACAGCACTTCTGGAATATGCATTCATGGGCTTGTTTGTGTTCATTAAGCAAAATTCGCATTTACGTTTGGCATATCTGTGGCAGGACATAAGTGATACTGCATTGAATACGTCTTCGAGGCTTGGATGGTCGAAGATTTAACAATATAAACTGTTGACGTTTTTTGGCCATTTCTGGCTAAGTCAATAGAATAATATACGACCCGGAAACATGCCATACAATAATGCGATAGCTCTATGTGATGGGCTGCAAGTCGTCTATTTGGAACCACATGTCTCTGAGATCTATACCAACCTCAAATCTATATCAAGCACTGAAATGTTCGGGATGTATTTTTGTCTCATGAAACTCATGTTGGTTTTCATCACTCGAAATGCCATACTTGTGTTTGCTTAAGAAACCATTGACCTGGAGATGGGCTTTATCGCTGATGACGATTTTGTTGGAAAATGTGCTTGTTGTCATTCAATACTAAATTGAGTGCGTGGTATTGTATGAAGACCGGATAAGTGCTTCTTAAAATGTTGCGTTCTTGAGCTACATGCTTGTTCCCGGAATCGCGGTCGCATTGTGGCGAACAACCGTGGTGCTTTGTTTTGAATGACGGACGAACATGTGTCGATGGTCTAAACAATAACCAACCGAGTTTTATCGGTTATTCTCTTTACTGTTGATACACTCGGAACCACACAAAAAAACGCAATGTACAGTTGTGATTGTGTCAGTTATACGCGTTCCCATATTAAGGTCCGTTTAACGCGACGAATGCGCTGTCGTATTAAGTAACCATCAATTGTTTTCAATAATGCCGGAGTGTCTACGATCCACTTGTTTAAGGTTTTAATTGCCCAAAAAGAGTAAAAATAGCGCCAGATTAAATTTCTGGTGCCGGTCCTGTTGAAATACTGTGCATGTTGATACGCTTACTCCTCAACTGATACAGCCGTGCGGTGTGAACATCTTCTAGATTTTCATCGTTTGCGGGCTCAGCATATGGAGTCCAGAATAAAAGCCGTATTCCTTCTTCGGACGTCCGACAGACAGCATCTGCCTCAAAAACTGTGCCTTGGATGCCAGTTTCCCTGGAAAGGTCACCTGGAAACGACGAGAGGCATGCCTCCGTTACACGGCTCCAGACATCTAATGCACACACATGTTTTGCCAGGCTTGTGCAAACTCGAAATGGCGCATAGCCTATGAAGGAAATCATGCACCTAGTAACTGAGACACGCTTCGAAAGGCTTAGTAAAGTGATTTCCTTGTTGCGCTTACATACAAATATTTGAGGATCCGGTTAGTTCCGTTACTAATAGGTTCCAGCGTCTCTGTTGCTACACGTACAAAAGTGTATGTTGCTTTTTTTCAAATTTTCGAGCGTTGTTTATTCACGGAGCTGCATCTTACAACGTTTGAGTCGTCGTCGGTAAAAAATATTTAAATATGCAAGGTCTATTAAATCCGTATGTACTTATTTTATGGTTTTTAAAGATTTATTTTAAGAATTCGGCAAAGAGAAAATATTTTTCCCCGTGAAAGGAGGGAGCGGAAACGTCTTGTTTAGGAGCGAGGATGAACGTATAATAGTATTTATTCTTCTTTTTTTACGACATAGTTGTGCAAAATCTATGCTTGCGGGAGAACCAGTCAATGCATGAAAGTACCTCGGATTATGCCGGCGTGTTCGACGAAAAATCCTGCAATGAATGACACCCGACGCAGGCTAGCGAAAGGCGAACAGCCGAATTGAGGAACATTTTAAGAGGTATGTTATTAGATCTTACGTTGAAGCTTTCACGTGCAGAACCGTGAAGTGTCGCCATTACAACCAAAAATGTACTTCTAAAAGATTATTCCTATACGGCAGTAGCAAACTTAATGCCCATCATTTTTGTACTAAAGCGATGGTGTTGCGTTATGTAGTTGCCGAGTAACTAAGCTTTTCGTTAGCCATGTCGAAAGCGAAGGCATGCATACTTGCTAGCATTTTGTCCTGCTTCAGCAAGGATGTATTAGAAAGTTAGGTACATATTTTGAGGTTTGATATACCTCGGTAAGAAATAATGTTTCCCAATGGGAGAAATTGGCGGAAACGTTTTTGACAAAATTTTACGATACTATCCGTGAAGATATTGACAAAATTTTACGGTTCTAAACGTGAAGACTTCAACGTTAAACATAACAACTATGGTTGTCGAAAAAGCTTAGTTACTCGGTAACTACATAATGCAACACTATCACTTTGGTACGAAAATGATGGGCATTAATATGGTATTGCCGTATAAGAAGTCTTTTAGGCGTACACTTTTGGTTGTAATGGCAAAATCTTAGGTTTCTGCATGTAACGTAAGGCATGCTTCAACGTAAGGCATAACAACATATCGACTTTTGATGACGTTCTTTAATACGTCTAATTTGTATGCTATTCGCAAGCTTGCGTCATAGCATTCAAATAATGCAAAATGCTCCGCCTTACATGCCATATAGGTATGATCGGTTTCTTCATACGTTGACTAGTTCTCTTGCAAACGTACATTTGCACAACTATGTAGGTAAAAAAAGGCAGAATAACTACTTTTAGAAATTTCATCCTCAGTCCTAAACAATACCCTTTCCGATTCCTCCATCCGTTGGGAAAATCATTTTCTTGCCAAGTTCTACCAAACCTTAAGATAACTACATGCTGCAAAGATATTATATATATATATATATATATATATATATATATATATATATATATATATTATATATATATATATATATATATATATATATATATATATATATATATATATATATATATATATATATATATATATATATATATATATATATATATATATATTTATTCCATATTTATGCAAATATTATATATTACAGGCTTATTGCTGCAGCATAGGTTCTGCAGCAGAGAGGTATATCTTGGTAAAGCTAACATTGGTTACGCACAAAAAGTGTGAATTTGAACGAGAGACACCGAAAAGTGACGGCAAGGAAATCGTCGTCGTGTAACAGCCGCTTTGGCTGCTTCGTTGTGTTTAGAGGCTATATAACCATTTTGCTTTACCGAATCATGTTATAGTAAAGTGTAGGATGAATATATGTAGATATATGCGTGGATAAAGATTTGAACCAAATCAGATTATCAGTGTATCTTGTCCGAGAAAGGCACACTTAGCTCTCATCGAGATCGAAACTAAACAAGTGTGCAGTGCATGAAGGTTTGCAGCACAGCCTTCAGGGAGCGGCCGTCGCCGCCACGCTGTACTGCGCCGTAAGACTGAGAATATAGGAGTCACGCGCGGTTGATGTGAAGCAGGAATAGCGCGTAACACGGCCAGCGTGACGGCTATAGCAGGCAGGGTTGGCACGGCCGTAGAAGCAGAAGACATGAGGCGACTTGGGACGACGCCTTGGTTGCTTCCTTCGATAGTCGGCTCGGCTCGGCTCGCCTCACCGACATAAGCCTGTTGATCCCACCTTTTTGTCTTCCGTTTATTCGGCGTGTATGTGGCGGATGTCGGTGTGAGTATCGGTGTGCAGTCAGGGGCCGCGCCTGGTTTGGCCACCAGGCCATGCCAGGCTCGGCTAAGGCTCGAGGACGATGGCGGTGGTGGTGGTGGCGGCGGCGGCGGCGGCGTATCTCGTCTTCCCTCGTTTTCCGCCCCATGTTGGGCTCTTGCGCCCTACTTTTTGTGCTCAGTATTCTTCTATTCCCCTGAACCCGCAATTGGCTCACTTTCCCCTTAGCGCCCCTCCCCATAAAGATATCCCTCCCCATCGGACCTCGCGGCATCCTGCCCAGGGAAGAGGTCTTGCAGGGCGCGTTTCGACAAACCAGACAAAGCGACGATATCCTTGACGACGACAACGACAAAGACGACGATGACAACAACGACAACAATGACAATCTGGAACGACCTCTAGCATGTATGAGCAAGGCGGACTATACGAATGTTCGTTCATTCGACCGTCAGTTGTCCGTTCGTATTATGCTTGTGCGTATATCGGGTGAAACAAAGGGCCTTTTCCTCGTGGCCCGATCGGTCGGTCGGTCAGCTTGTTACCACCACTGCTATGAACGCCACTGTTGCTGCAGCTGCTACGGTGACAACTACTATTACTAGTGCGGCCATGATAACTGCTACTGTTACTACTACTACTGCTACCCCCAACACTACTACGGTGAGGCAGCCGTGCCGAACGAACTGCCCTTAGAGGTACGGGCGGCGCATACAGACAGACAGACAGACCGAAGGGTGGGCTGGCGGACAGACAGACGCACAAAGCAGCGGGCCGAGGCGAGGCGTACTGGCCTGCTGCTGCTGCTACTGTTGCTGGTGGACAGACGACAATTGGAAATCGGCAGTGCGCTGCTGGGTTGCCTGCTGCCTCGAGGCGCGGGGCCTCGGGCGGCTTCGGCGGCGGCCCCTATCGCATCGAGCGTCCATTCGCTTTCCTGCTCTCTAACTGCTTGGCTGAAGTCGTTGGTCGCCACCCCCCCCCCCCACACCCCCCGTTTCTTCGTTATCTTCTTTCTTGGCCACCTTGCTCTCTGCTGTTCGTCGTCGTCGTCGTTGTCGTTGTCCCTCTGCCCACCCAGCCGGTCTCTACCAGTTAGTACAGGCAGAGAGGATAGTGGCGACCGATGCCGTTAAGGCTACCGTTGACGGAGTACGACGACAACGACGACGAAAATAAGCGGTACGCCGCCAACACAGACTGCTCGCTCCAGAGAGCGATAGAAGCTGTGACGGTGGCGGGAACGACGCTAACGGGACCAAGACCGGGACTAAGACCGGGACAGCAAGAGCAGAAGAGCCTCTGGATCGACCACCGACCACCAGCTAAAACAACGTACAAGCCGACGAACAGACATAAGAAGAGGAGGAGAGAAGGAGCCGGACGCACTGACAGACAGACAAACGAACAAGAAGGCACCGAAGCCCAGTGCCCTCATAGCCAGTGGCCAAAAGAGGCGCCCCCATCTATGGCAAACGTCGCTGGGACATGTTCCGGCCCAGCCGGCCAGGCTGCAGTCGGCTGGGAAAGCTTGGCATTGTATTTTGGTCATTCGTGCATCTCCCTCTTTTTCTGGCTCTCTTTTTTTGTTTCTTCTTATTTTCCTTCTTCTCCCCGGAGTTGCGTTGTGCTGGGTCGAGCTAGTCCACGCGGGACGGAAACGGGTGACAGCGAATTGTCATAATTTTGCCAGCGCAGAAGCCAAGTCCAGTCGCTATATTCGCCGCGTTTCTAGGCAATGTTCTCACCATCGCCACCCTTCTGAAATAGCACCGCCTAACGGTTTCAATATTATTATTACAATAATAATAATAATAATAATAATAATAATAATAATAATAATAATAATAATTATTATTATTATTATTATTATTATTATTACTATTATTATTATTACTATTATTATTACTTATTAATATTACTATTATTGTGGCAGTAGTTCTTTTTGTTGTTGTTGCTGTTGCTGTTGTGGCTGTTTTTGTTATCGTCGCGGTTGTTACCGGTTATGATGCTGGTATTGTAGACGATGGAACTAGTGAAGCTGCTTATTTTGATTCTGCAAATATCTGCCTCTCTGACGCTACATTCCGCTGGAAAGACCTGTTTGTAAAACTCGTCATTTACGCTTATGCACAAACTCCCTATCAATGGGATTAGGTGAGTTGCGCGTTTACGAACCTATTCAGGGAGTGCGTGGAAGAAACCGTCGTCGTCAGAAAGTCAAGGAACCAATTCGTGGGCCGACCGAAATTACAATTAATGTCGCACTTAAAATAAGCCCATGTTCTATCAGAACATATTGAGATCTAGCATAATAACAATCGAAACGGTTAACGTTCATCCACAGCCTCTTTAATAAAGGAATGCAGGAGCAGTTTGTTACTTCTCATATACACGAAAACGCACACATACAGATCTCTTGATACTATGTAGTGAATACGCTCGCAAGACTCGAAAAATCATTTGATTTAGGCATCATACCAGCGATTTAATCAAACACGGCGGATTATAAGCGACGCAGTCATAACATTCTGCAGACCAGGAATGTAATTTACCTTGAGAAATGAAATACCGACTGCAGATTAAACCTTGCGCATTCGTGGATATTACTCTCTTGCTCTCTCTCTCTCTCTCTTGGAAAATCTTCACAACTATGTCATAAAAAATTTAACTTTGACCCTCAGATCAGCCTTTTCCGGTGAAAGTCAACTTAAAATGTCGCTCTTTTGCCCACTCAACGTATACCTGAAGAGTTTTGCCTGCACTTGAAGGTCGTGTGGCAATTTTAGATAAACGCTGTAAAGACGGCTGTCATGTTATATGTCTGATTGTAGCTACGTCGTGCAAAACAACAGCTGCTAAACGACGCAACCTATTGTAGAATTGGCCGAAATACGTTGAATTTACTTATATAAGTAGGAAAGGCATCCGCGCAGTGTCTGTACAGCGAGCGATGCATGAACTATATATACGCATGCAGCTAGTGAACCTGTACTAGCTTAACCTGCTACTAATTAAAACCGGGCTTGCATTTTCAATAGCAAAAGTACGGCATTTTTGCATATATCATGGGTTGCGGACGGGCGACACATCATTCAAGCGTACGTCAGCATGCGTACTAGAACTGGGTAAGAGGTCAATACTGAGCGGTAAGATTACGGTCCGAAAAGTTTGTACTTAAAATGCAACAAACGGGTACAGTCGGCTTCTTAGAAATCGAAGGTATTAGAACGTGTCTGCTTAAGACAATACAGCTACAGTACAATACTTTCAAATTTGTTTTCTTTCAAATTTTCCTAAATAACAAAAACGGTTTTTCCAGCGCCTGTGAACAAAATCCGGGGTTTTTGTTCGCACGCATACCAAAATTTGCGTGGGGTCTCTTTCATTCTAGATTGCAATCAATGGCGACTCGAAAGCGAGTTAAGTCCGGTACATAGACAGCGCTTGGTCGCTGCAGATAAACAGAAACAGCTCTGGTAAAACTGTTTGTCTGAGATACACATGTGGAGCTGCATAGAGGGTAATCCCTCGGAGGTTCTTCGCTCTAAATAGGTTTGCGGGCACTTTGTGTCCAAGTGTCTCGCCTTGACTTGTAGACTTCACGCAGGACTTTTAAGCCTGATTATTCGCAAACGAAAGGCAAAAGCGGTCTAGTCTAATGCTGGAGAAGTAGCAAAATTAGAGAGATTCAACTTATGTTTATCTTTCTAGTATCAGTGTATCCTAATTAATGCAATTGTGATGTGCAAACGAGCGCCCTCTGTTTACCCTACGTTGAGTCATGACGCCAACAATGAGCAGTGCATTCTTCCTACAGATATGTTGGAAAACTTCAGCTTCATATCAAGCACCCGTGTGTTTATTTACGCCATGTGTCTTGCGTTCACGGTCGAATGGAGGCGTTTCTGAATTGGCGCCAAACATGTATCCATCGGGTACTTTTACCTGCGCGCACATTCGACCTTCAAAACTGAACTTAGGAAGGAGAAAAAGAAGGATTTAGATGTTCTTGCCGTTAGACACGTGCGCCAGGATTCATGAGCGTTCCATTACATAGCTCTTCTACAGCAAAGTTTACAATATATAGTCAAATGATGATGATGAACACAAGATAGAGAAGATTTCAATTACTCGTTCTGCAGCGTCGACCTGGAACAGCGTACGTCTGTTTTTTTTTTTATTTCGGCATACTCCTACAATTAAATCTAAATACAGTCGCACTAGTCTTGAATCTACAGTAAGCAAAATAGCCTAGTTGTTAGTATACCGGATCCGCGGCGGAAACATTGCTAAAAGTAGGCTGTAATTTTGCGTGGAAATCTGAAACTTGGCAAACGTTAGCATTGCAAAACTTAAATAGGGCGCTAGAATGTGAACAAGATGTTTAGGGTGCATGTAGACGGCTGACGTGGATTTAATGTACAGGCCGAAGTTGATGTTATTCGTGTAAGACTTTTGAATATTAATCAATGAGACGCGTATTGCACTAGGGATGAACGTTAAGACTGATAGTGAGCATCAGCATAGTTGACAGGCTGGCATCTTGCCCACAGTACAACAGAGCTTCAAAGCGTACTCCTTGTATGCTTTGAAGTACTTTGAGTCTCTTCAATACTACTAATTAGTTATCATCTTTATTGAGCCTAAACTAATTGTCGCAAGATGAACGTCCCAGAATTCGTCCAACAAACTTTGGCATCTAGTACAACTCGGCAAAAAAGTCATTTTTCCGATGGAACCAGGAGGCGGAAATGTCTCCAAAAATTAGTAATTAAGCGCGAAAGCCAAACTATAAGAAATGCAATGAAGTTCATTTCTTGGGAGTTATCTTAATTACAACATTTGTTCTGCTTTAAAATAATGTAGATGCAAAGCTTTCCTTCAAACAAGTAGGTATACTTGGTTTGTCGATCGGGTGACTGGGGCTCTCGCAATTGCAGATTTAGTGAAGATATGTCAGGATAAAAAAAACTTGGTACAACCGCTTTTGTCCTCACTCCAAACAAAGAAATTTCCACCCGCCTTGTTCCATTGAAAAAAAAACATTATTTTGCCAAGTTTAACTAGACCCTAAAGTGTGTTCTTGGAGACCCTGTATTTATACATATATATATACATGGTGTGTTCAAAACGTATCGCGACTTTTGTGTTTTTTCAAAAATTATTCATTTATTCATGAATATCTATTTTGTCCCCTTCAAAGTAATCCCCATGAGATATTATACACTTGTGCCAACGGTTTTTCCAATCTTCGAAGCACTTCAAAAAACCATTTTTTTTTATCTTGTTCAGCTCCTCCTTCGATGCCGTCTTTATCTCGTCAAGCGTAGCGTAACGTCGTCCTTTCATGGGCCTCTTCAGTTTAGGGAACAAGAAAAAGTCACAGGGGCCAGATCTGGGGAATACGGTGGCTGCGGCATCATTAGTGTGTTGTTTTTGGCCAAAAACTCGCGCACAAGCAACGATGTGTGAGCAGGGGCGTTATCGTGGTGCAAAAGCCAATTTTTGTTCTTCCACAAATCCGGGCGTTTCTGGCGGATTGCTTCACGCAAATTGCGCATAACTTGCAGGTAATATTCCTTATTGACCGTTCTACCCTGTGGCAAGAACTCATGATGCACCACGCCCCTGCAATCGAAGAAAACTGTCAGCAAAACTTTCACATTCGACTGAACTTGGCGCGCTTTTTTCGGTCTTGGTTCGTGCGGCAGCTTCCATTGAGATGATTGAGCTTTGGTTTCCACGTCATAACCATAAACCCACGATTCGTCACCAGTTATGACCCTCTGGAGCAAATTTGGGTCGTCGCGGACAGAGTCCAACATCTCATTAGCAATGTTCATGCGATGCTGTTTTTGGTCGCAATTGAGCAATTTTGGTACGAATTTCGCGGCGACCCGTCTCATGCCCAAATCATTGATAAAAATCGAATGGCACGAGCCAATCGATATGTTTAGGTCCTCAGCAACTTCTCTAACGGTGATTCGACGATTGGCCAATACCATTTTCTCCACTTCATTAATTTTTTCGTCTGTTGTTGAAGTGCTCGGGCGTCCGGCACGCTCTTCGTCGTTCACATCTTCTCGGCCTTCTGAGAACATTTTGTACCACCGATAAACGTTGCTTCGGTCCAAGGTAGCTTCTCCGTATGCCACAGTCAACATTCGGAATGCATCCGCGCACTTAATTTCGTTTTTCACACAAAATTTGATACAGGTTCTTTGATCCATTTTTTTGAATAGGTAAAAATCGAAGACGATCCAAAACACGTGCAAGCAAAGCAGCTGTCAACAATTAAGTGAACATTCAAAATGGCCGAGCTTGTCGGCATAAGTGAGAGACATGAGTACCAACATCACGCCACAAAAATCGAAATTCGAATATACGTAACCCGCGAAAATTCAAAAGTCGCGATAACGATTGAACACACCTCGTATATATACAGGGTGTTGCAGAAATTTTTCATAATAGAATATACAAATTGTAGAGCTCGTTAAAGCAAATATTTTTTCCAATAGAACATGGTCTCTGAGAAGTCTTGTTTCGGAGTGAGAGCGAAATTACTACAATTTGTGACACTAGTGTTTTTGCCCGACATAGGAGCATAAAATGTGCTGTTGCGAGACAACCAGTCCTCCTATACAGAAACTAAACACACTGTCGTGTTTGTGAGAAAATTCTGCTTCTTCCAAAGAATATACAAGGCCGGTCAGAAGATGCGACACGGTCGTTTAGAAAAGAATTTGTCAAAAATGAAGTTTTTTATTAGCTTTCACGCCAAATACTTCAGAATCATAACCCTACGACCACCCACGTGTTCAAAGCTAACATATTTAGCAAATGCGCATTTCATGACGATCATTTTGGTACCAAACTTACGGCAATGCTGTGCTTGCAGAATAATTACGATTTTTCGTCGAACATGTCGAGATTAAGTGCATGAAAATGACGCGCTGCGGCTGTCGCGCGACACGTCGGCGGTAGTGAACGTCGCCACACAGTCATTTTTCATGCACTTAATCTGGACATCCCACCGAAAAATCGTAATTACTCTGCAACCACAGTTCGTATTGCCATAAGTTTGGTACCAAAATGATCGCCGTGAAATGCGCATTTGCTGAATATGTTAGCTTTGAACACGTGGGTGGTCGTAGGGTTATGATTCTGAAGTATTTGGCGTGAAAGCTAATAAAAAACTTCATTTTTGACGAATTCTCTTCTAAACGACCGTGTCGCATCTTCTGACCGGTCTTGTATATTCTTCGGAAGAAGCAGAATTTTCTCACGAACCCGACAGTGTGTTTAGTTTCTGTATAGGAGGACTGGTTGTCTCGCAACAGCACATTTCATGCTCCTATGTCGGGCAAAAACACTAGTGTCACAAATTGTAGTAATTTCGCTCTCACTCCGAAACAAGACTTCTCAGAGACCATGTTCCATTGGAAAAAATGTTTACTTTAACGAGCTCTACAATTTGTATATTCTATTATGAAAAATTTCTGCAACACCCTGTATATATATATATATATATATACACATATATATATATATATATATACGAGCAGACAAAGCCACATGGGGACGGGTCATACATAAGGCGCGGTACAGTTTCACATTATAGGAGAATTTTGCCCGTCCGCTATCATCAGTGCGTTTCGAGTGCAACGCGTACGCTGCCACTGACGCCGCACAATCTCTCAATGTACTACAGACAGATAGTGGTTAATTAACGTGATGGGACGTTGAGCTAAATAGCATAAAACGATTTACAAGATTTTGGCGGTATTCTTTAGAAATAAATATCAAATAAAAAACACTAACTAGTATTAGTAATAGTAGTAATCGTAGTAAAATTACGACTACTACTACTACTATTGCTTTTAAAATTACTAGCAGTAGCAGTGGACGAAGTGTGTAGCGAGTAGACTAGCGTGCAGCTCGGAGGCCTCACATGAGGCCCTGAAGCGTAACATCAAGACAAAGCTGTCACAAGACAAGAGAGAGAGAGAGATACAAGATCAGATGAGAGTGAGGCCGGCTGCGGGTTGTGCGATGATGATATAATGTGACATTTCCTGTCCACCGACCACCACCATTCAAAGCTGTTATATATGATTCGCTTTCCAGGAAACATAGCGTTTGCGTGTAATAATTGTTTTTTCGTCTTTTTCGTCTTCTTCTTCGCGTTCCTCATCCTCTTCGTCGTTTTGTTCCGTTTTTGTTTTTGATGCGGCAGAAACGCACGTTGGGTTTCTAGCGGGGTCGTCGCCATCGTATACAGGCGGCATCTCGATAACGTCGTCCCATCACGTTTGCAGTCGTCGGTTCTCGTGGTCCGGAAGGTGCACACTGACGGTTAGCAGAATGAAATAGCCAAGCACCAAGTATGTCGGACCTTTTTAAGGGTCCTGACTGTGTCTGGTCAGCCAGTTGCCGGCATTCATTTGACACGAGCCAGAGCAGAACAGTTTTTTATACGATGACGCACGTATTTTAATTGTTTTTGTTCGTATTCATTCGCACGTTTGTATGAAGTGATAAAGCGCAAATATCACTAAGCAACTCTGTGGAGGTTTGCATGTATGGATCGCTGCTCGTACCTGCCATAAGTACGCTTAACAAGCTTATATGGTGAGTAGGCTAATAGGTATTGCCTTTTTTCACCGGTATGCGATTACGTGTAACGGATATTTCTTCAATTTGTACGTTGCATGCTAAAAAGAAAACGGCTAGCATTAGCAGCAGTTCAAGCGGCAATTTCATTAGAAGCAGCGCGACTGTGTTATTAAAGGATTCATATTTTTGTATATTTTTTGCTAACGATAAAATGCATTATATTGATTGTTATTATTCAGTTCACGCATATTTCTGTTTGTTGTTTGTATGTATGTTGGTTGGAGGATAGATGCTAAAAGTGTTAAGCCAAAAAACACGCTGTAACTACTGCACCGAAGTTGCACATGCCGTGTCGGCGTCTTAGCTAAACTTGGTCGAACTGGTAAAATGTTTGCCGTTGATTGAGTACACTACAAGTACTATTACTAGCGTTACCAATACTGCTTTAGCGGCGATTATCCACCGTTCTCATCCACCGGGGAGAGGGAGAGAGGGGAACCTTGATGGCCTATTTTGTGAGGCAGTGCTTTGAAATCCCAGAGAGGGTAGTTTCTGCTCTCTTCCTCCTTACCTTCTTCGGCGCCGGACCAAGTGCACAAAGCCTTCAGCCCTGAAAGCGTGCGTTCCGCTGGTTCATGCCTTCTCGTTGCAGTACCGTACGGCGACCTGGTTAGGCTCCTCGTTTTCACCTTCTCACCGACCATGACTATGTACAATACGACTGAAACTCGCTGCGGCCCGACCTTCTTTCGGCTACTGCCATCAATATAAGGCCTCTGCCTCCAGCCACATCAGGAAGAGGGATCTCCAGGACCCCGTCGTAGACGATGTTCCATGACACTGGAGCTAGCGCACTATCCTGCGGGACCCCCGCCGTGACTCTGTATTCCGTTTTGCCGACCAGGAGGTTACGGACGTTCAGGTAGAAGGCTATCATTCAATGAAGAATAGGCAAGCTGCTTTTTTGTTCACGTGCTTTAATATTTTCTGTCCAAATTGCCCAGTTGAGCTTATTTCAGTCACACAATAGAATTGATAGGAAGGCTGAAGAATGCACAAAAACCTAAGGTTCTCAGCGCGTGTGCAAGGAGGGCGTTCAGGGCTGAATGCTTTGCGCGATCCGCGCTGCGGACCTATGATAATCCGTGATGTTCAAGGGACAGAACCCGTTCTCCGCGCGTGCAATTTTTTTTGTTAAAAAGTAAAGTTCTCAGACGTACTTTCAAGCCAACACGTAAACAAGCGTTATCCAGTAACGTTGAGCTATCCAGTAGCCAAGGTGTTTACTGGGGGAAGCATGTAGCCAAGCACCCGCCTTCCTCACAAACACAATCTTAAGCCTGGTCGTATCGCAAACGGTGTCGTTTCTCTTCTGGGCAGGCGGGTCTCGTATAGAGATAGATCCCACTCAGATTGCGAAAAATCATTCTCTGGCGGTGGGCAGTCTGTCAAGGACATCAGTTGGATTCTCGCAGAGTCTAGCAATGCCAAAAATCCATCCTGCGCCGAAAGTCCTGGATGTGAAAGGCTCTTTAGCGAGGCTCATCTAGCCAATGCCCCTCGGCCAGGGACATTGGCTAGCTTGGGATAAATGCGACGGTTTTTTACCCGAAGCCCGATTGATGTTATCGTATAGGCCAGAACCCATTTCTTGACGTACGCAAACGGTGGTCCATAATGTATGCGTACACTTCTATACACTTGTCGAAACCCAGCTTAATCAATGTAGGTTCTATTCGTGAGAACAATTAAGAATCTTGTTGACAGTTGCCGACTACCTCAGCAATATACATTGGCGACGAGAAGACGATGGCCAAACATATATGCTAATGGCCGTAAAGGGACGTCTCCTTTCCTTAACGAAAACAGCCTTGCGCCGAAAAGTGGGGTCATCAGTCAGCAGAAATCGTATAACGAAGTCTGCAAAGCCTTTGAAGAAGCTCGTAATGGCTTTAAAGATATGTTCTGTAGGCGTCACCAGTGGGCCGCCAGTTCCGTTTGGGATAGGTAGATCGGGTCAAGGGAAATCGGCTAGATGAAGCAGGTGCTTATCGCGGAGCTGTTCCACCTGGTTGGAGTCGGATCATAGACCATCATAAAAAGCTAAAAGTCGGACAGGCTCGAACGCACCGCTGTCGGACAGCTGTGTGACGATTCCGCTCGACCTCGGAATCCGAATGTCGACAATGTAGCTGAATACCGACTGTTTAAGGTCACCTCATCAGTCGCTAGCCGTTAGAGGACGCTAGAGCAACTGACGCTGTGTAACGAACGTAAATCGTTCCTGTCGGACGGCAGACGCAACATCACGGGGCGACGGAAAAGAGGGCGGACCATTCTGCCACCTTGTTTACTGTGACCACGTAATTTACAACCTTAACTAGACTTTGTTTTTTTTTTTTTTTTTTTTTTTTATTTCCCGTAAGGCAATTGCCCGTGTACGGATTTTTCATGTCATGGCTAAGTTTATTCCACTCCGGCATTTACCTTGTCTAAATTGGAAACCATGCAAACCAATTTAAGAGTAGCCGGTCTGGGTCTCGAACCCAGTCCTCCCGAATGCAAGGCAAAGGCTTTGCCACTAAGCCACCTTGCTCGGTTAGACACAGCTAAGACACAGGTAAGACTAGTTAGACACAGCCGGTCCCGCCGACCCGGGAGCAATCCGAACTATGTTGATATACTTGAACGCAAATTGTATGTCGATAATTAGCACTGTTGGGATAAAAGAGACCAAATGAGTTCATGTGGACTAGTGAGGAATCGTGTTTTGGGCATGAACTATTTGCATATGTTTTTAATACGCCTCATCAGGCCACACAAGGTAAAACTATGCAGAATTGTGGACAAGGCACTGTACATAGGTTAGTTTGGCTCCCCAAACAGTCTACTGGATACAAAGTGCTAATTAACTAGTAGAGCCGTCCAGATTTCAGACGCTGTGGTTGCGTATGAATGGTTTGCGTCATGACGCTACTTCAGCCGTCAGCTTTTCATCAATAAAACTAATTCCCAATTCAAAAAATTGAATACCAAAAATGTGTCTATCTATTTAGTACAACAATAAAATAACGCATGATCTATAGACCTGACCAAAGCTGGCTTTGGATGCTTGTGGCTGACCCCCTGTTGCCCACTGAACTCAAGGCGAGTGGTCTCTTTACGTGATAGCACGGTGAACACTTCCACGCTGAACTTCAATTTGGCCCATATATTTTTCTCACAGTCGCACAGTTATGTGTAATAGGCAAAAATGATCGTTGAGTCACGTGCTTTACCATAATTCACAGCTATCAGAGCTTTCTATTGTATACACGCCGCGGGAACGCAATACATACATACGCACATATATATATATATATATATATATATATATATATATATATATATAGGGTGAACAGCGGAGCGCAGGTGTTTTACTTCTCGCCCAATTTTGTAAACATGGAAAAAGCCACCCGTGTGGAGATTGATAGCAGACTGTCCAAGGTTTATTACGTGATGCAGCAATACAGTATAAAGCAAAGTGTGTTTTTCTTTTTCGCATTTTCGCATTTGAAGCTCTTCGAACAAGCACGTTATCCACAGAAAGTCAAGTGCGGATTTTGGAGTGGTGATCTTATTGGTTCTTACATCTTCTTCCCTTACATCGAAAATGACAAGTGAAGAAACTGTAACCACAAACAGCGAGCGGCACCGGGAGATCATAGAGAACTTTTAGTGGCTGTAATTGGACGAATTGGATGCGAGCGGTACGTGATTTCAACAGGATGGGTCCATAAGTCACACAGCGGAAGCAACGATCGGACTGCTCCGCATACAAATTTCGGGCCGTATTGTCTCCTCAAAAGGAGACACTAATTATCCGACAAAATCCCCGGATTTAAACCTCTTGGACCTTTGTTATATGGCTTTGTAAAAGACCGCGTATACAGAATGCCTTCCAAATAATTCCGGAGCTAAAAAAAAACGTATTAACTGTATAAATGCTGAAATAGACCACAAAATGTGTCAACACGTCGTTGAAATTGTTTATATTCGCAAGACCATCATGCAGCAATCATTATACATTCGAACGCTTGTTTATGGTTGAGGATGGAAAGCAGTAACATCGTAGCCCAAAACTGTTTAGAGCAGCACAGTTTGTTATACTATATATACCATACTATATTCATAGCACAATTGTTTACGTAAGGTGTTCGCTTAGATCTGGTTAATATCAGCAGCGAGCGATCAGCTAGAAGTATCGAAAAGTTGTTGACATTTTCTTGTACTGAATCCATGTTAAACGCAATATGGTGCATTGTATACGAGGTCACGGTTATATCTACATAGAGTACTTTATACCCAAAAAACGCGGAACCTGCAAAAAATACTTCTAGTTAGCAGCCTCGTTACGGCATAGAACGTGCCGCATACAAATATTATTAATTACATTGTTATTACAACCTATTTATTTTTTAGTTGCCGATTCCTTCATGCTCTTCTGCGGATTGCTTTGTCGGTGAAGCTTCGAAGCATAGCGCTTGTACCGCGTTCAGCAGAATATAGATCAAAGCGTCTAGATAGACATTCGCCACTCTATGATAATACGCGGTATATCACCGAGTTGGTACACTATTCGTTACTATGGCAGAGTTTGTTTCTAAATTTATATTACCCGCTGCTGATAAACGCTCCACTAACGGATGGGCCATTTCTCTGTGACCGTTACAACCTCAATAATAACAAAGATAGGGCGGTCTAGACTAGCAAGCAAATAGTTAAATGGTATATTCCGAAACAGTCTAATGGCATCTAATCATTAAAGCCGAAATAGAAAAAAAGTCTATACCAGAGCAAACCAATGTAGGTAAATATAACACACAAGTACGCAAATTAAATTGATCTAAATTGATTCGCTGAACTATACTGAACTAAATTCGAAAGGATACAAAGATAATCTCCAAAAGCAAAACAATCTTTATATATATCCTTCTAAATAAATTTTCCGCATCATACAACACCATGTGAGCTAAGATCTGTGAAAAAACAGAGATCCTTCCCGTAAAAAAGGCACCGGCTAACGTGGACACATATGTTTGAAAAATCAATACTATCTCTAAGACAGTAGCAAAATAGGCAAACCAAGTTCGGAGGTGACATACGCCAGCTTTACGCGTAATATTGGTGTTTTGTCTAGCAAGTCACTCCTGCTCGTCAGGTGCACGCGGGTGAACATTCTCTATCGATTCGCTCGCAGTCCATACCCCTTTGTAAAAGCCGTGCTGAACAATGACCTCAGTGTCAACCAGGTGAACGTTATAATCAGTGTTGCAGGCGCAGCGAAGCTAGTCTATCGAGCCCTGTGTGATGTGGTGCATTCGTCTGCGTCTCGCGACCGGGGAGACACCAGATAGGTGCGCGGATTCGAGCCCCACCGTTGCACATTTGTATTTATGGGGGTTCGTCCATGAAGCAATGCGAAAAGCAGTTCCATGGACGTTAAACTTGGCTGAGAGTCAGCCTAGAAGATATTTATTTAGCGAAGCTAGTCTTGTGCACCGCGTCGTCGAGACCGGACGAGATCCGCGCTTGATAGTGCTGGGCTACTGGACTTTTGGCATTTCGTGTGTTCAGTACTTCCCCAGTGGAATCCCAGTGTGTTGTTTTTGTTAATGGGAGGTTTCGGCAATGCACACACAATTCGGTAATGTACATGCGTTGCTGGCAGCTGTCAGCAACTAGTGAGGCACTCACAAACCCCCACACAAAATTTGTGAGTGCCCACGAAACCGTGAAACCCACCACCAGCCACGGATCGGCACAAAACGCACCCGCCCTCTGTGCTACCTGACGACACGGTGAGCTGTAGTAAGTAGTTCGTGAATTGGCCACCGCGGCGGCATTGTGTACAAAACTCCGACCGCCTGCCGTTAGAGCAGACCGGTCTCAGTGCTCTGCCTCGGTACCCTAGTGTGGGCTGTAGCGGCTGCGACGGCGACCCTGCAGGCGTGCTGCAACGTGAAACAGTTGTGAGTGTACACGGACGTGCAGCCTACGTGCAGTGCATGTGCATGATAGCCAGTATGTGGCGCTTACACAGCATGTCGCAGTACAGGTATGCGGAACGCGTGCGCAACGTGCGTGCATTGCACGCGCAGCGGACGAGCAGTATACGTGCGCTGGGCGTGCCGTTGACGTATGGGTGACGCGGTAGAATTTCGCTTGACGTGCAGGCGATGTACGGGTGACGTGCCACATACATACGGGCGAGTGTGATTAGTACAGGTACGTTCTACCTGGTCTCGCTGCTCGGCGGAAGATGTGGCGGGCCTGCTACCACATTCGACAGCTGGTGACCTTATATACTTAGTGCCGGAGCGCAGGAGGAAAGCGACATAGGCACCGACTATGTGGGTACTGTGCCCACTAGAAAACGGTATGCTGGCGACTTCCCGAACAGAACCCACGATCCCAAAGGAGACGCTGAGATGGCGGCAATTAATACTCTGTCGAAGCTTCTTGTAAAATCCGATGACCTCAGCGGAAACACATCGGAGTTGACGGCAGAGCTCTGCAATGCAAAAACGCAAAAGTGGAGCTCAAGAACCTTGCAGAGAAGTTTAGAGTTGACCTACTTAGAGTATCTAAGGAAAGTAACCGCCTCAGCACATCCTTGCGCACTTCCAGGCTGGAAGCAATAGATCAGATCGATGAGCTACGCAGTAAATTGGGTGCCGCCATTAGGGCTAGAGAGGTGTGATCACAAAACTCCTACAGTTATCCGAAACGACGTCAAAAGGGCTTAACCCTCTTTGCGCATCAAAGAGCCGCCGCGGTCAACTTAGGCGGCGATTCCCTGCTGCCCTGCACATCCCCTAACACGATCCTTGCGCCCGCACACCTGCTAAAGCGCATGTGGAGATGCGCCAAAAAGATGCTAAGCAGGGCTCCTCTGCGGGGACGGCTACTTCTCTTTTGCCTGCTCTGACTGGACAGATCTTGGTCAGAATCTGGGTCGTGGACGACCGAACCATCGCGAAGACTCTCAGTACCCTTAGAGACCACCTTGCCGATCGGGCAGACATTGTAGCATTGGGGGGCCTTGTGAGGACAAAGAAGAGAAATGTAGGATTTGTAGGAAATGTAGGAATGTAGAAAATGTAGTACCGCCTTAAGGAAGCTACCCCTGGGCTGTGGTTAAGACCATCAGCGAATCCACAGGCGGACTCCAGGATCGACGGAGGGCTCCGAACAGTTGCACTCTGGGGCATCAACCCGTTTTATATATATACATATATATATATATATATATATATATATATATATATATATATATATATATATATATCTACATATATATATATATATATATATATATATATATATATATATATACACATATATATACATATATATATATATATATACATATTGCAGACACGGGCGATAGCCTTTTCTGCAAAATTACCTGAATAGTTATAATTGTTTGAATTTATGTAATAATGGAAATTTCAAGCTCAATGAAGAGTTATTGAACTTAAATAAATTTGCCGTCCGGAGACGACGGTCCCATAAAAAAAAAAAAAATATATATATATATATATACAGATATATATATATATATATATATATATATATAGAGAGAGAGAGAGAGAGAGAGACAGAGAGAGTAAACTTACAACACGTCGTTTACAAAAACTGCAGTTCAGTAGCCGCTTTGTAAAAGACCGCGTATACAGAATGCCTTCCAAATAATTCCGGAGCTAAAAAAAACGTATTAACTGTATAAATGCTAAAATAGACCACAAAATGTGTCAACACGTCGTTGAAATTGTTTATATTCGCAAGACCATCATGCAGCAATCATTATACATTCGAACGCTTGTTTATGGTTGAGGATGGAAAGCAGTAACATCGTAGCCCAAAACTGTTTAGAGCAGCACAGTTTGTTATACTATATATACCATACTATATTCATAGCACAATTGTTTACGTAAGGTGTTCGCTTAGATCTGGTTAATATCAGCAGCGAGCGATCAGCTAGAAGTATCGAAAAGTTGTTGACATTTTCTTGTACTGAATCCATGTTAAACGCAATATGGTGCATTGTATACGAGGTCACGGTTATATCTACATAGAGTACTTTATACCCAAAAAACGCGGAACCTGCAAAAAATACTTCTAGTTAGCAGCCTCGTTACGGCATAGAACGTGCCGCATACAAATATTATTAATTACATTGTTATTACAACCTATTTATTTTTTAGTTGCCGATTCCTTCATGCTCTTCTGCGGATTGCTTTGTCGGTGAAGCTTCGAAGCATAGCGCTTGTACCGCGTTCAGCAGAATATAGATCAAAGCGTCTAGATAGACATTCGCCACTCTATGATAATACGCGGTATATCACCGAGTTGGTACACTATTCGTTACTATGGCAGAGTTTGTTTCTAAATTTATATTACCCGCTGCTGATAAACGCTCCACTAACGGATGGGCCATTTCTCTGTGACCGTTACAACCTCAATAATAACAAAGATAGGGCGGTCTAGACTAGCAAGCAAATAGTTAAATGGTATATTCCGAAACAGTCTAATGGCATCTAATCATTAAAGCCGAAATAGAAAAAAAGTCTATACCAGAGCAAACCAATGTAGGTAAATATAACACACAAGTACGCAAATTAAATTGATCTAAATTGATTCGCTGAACTATACTGAACTAAATTCGAAAGGATACAAAGATAATCTCCAAAAGCAAAACAATCTTTATATATATCCTTCTAAATAAATTTTCCGCATCATACAACACCATGTGAGCTAAGATCTGTGAAAAAACAGAGATCCTTCCCGTAAAAAAGGCACCGGCTAACGTGGACACATATGTTTGAAAAATCAATACTATCTCTAAGACAGTAGCAAAATAGGCAAACCAAGTTCGGAGGTGACATACGCCAGCTTTACGCGTAATATTGGTGTTTGTCTAGCAAGTCACTCCTGCTCGTCAGGTGCACGCGGGTGAACATTCTCTATCGATTCGCTCGCAGTCCATACCCCTTTGTAAAAGCCGTGCTGAACAATGACCTCAGTGTCAACCAGGTGAACGTTATAATCAGTGTTGCAGGCGCAGCGAAGCTAGTCTATCGAGCCCTGTGTGATGTGGTGCATTCGTCTGCGTCTCGCGACCGGGGAGACACCAGATAGGTGCGCGGATTCGAGCCCCACCGTTGCACATTTGTATTTATGGGGGTTCGTCCATGAAGCAATGCGAAAAGCAGTTCCATGGACGTTAAACTTGGCTGAGAGTCAGCCTAGAAGATATTTATTTAGCGAAGCTAGTCTTGTGCACCGCGTCGTCGAGACCGGACGAGATCCGCGCTTGATAGTGCTGGGCTACTGGACTTTTGGCATTTCGTGTGTTCAGTACTTCCCCAGTGGAATCCCAGTGTGTTGTTTTTGTTAATGGGAGGTTTCGGCAATGCACACACAATTCGGTAATGTACATGCGTTGCTGGCAGCTGTCAGCAACTAGTGAGGCACTCACAAACCCCCACACAAAATTTGTGAGTGCCCACGAAACCGTGAAACCCACCACCAGCCACGGATCGGCACAAAACGCACCCGCCCTCTGTGCTACCTGACGACACGGTGAGCTGTAGTAAGTAGTTCGTGAATTGGCCACCGCGGCGGCATTGTGTACAAAACTCCGACCGCCTGCCGTTAGAGCAGACCGGTCTCAGTGCTCTGCCTCGGTACCCTAGTGTGGGCTGTAGCGGCTGCGACGGCGACCCTGCAGGCGTGCTGCAACGTGAAACAGTTGTGAGTGTACACGGACGTGCAGCCTACGTGCAGTGCATGTGCATGATAGCCGGTATGTGGCGCTCACACAGCATGTCGCAGTACACGTATGCGGAGCGCGTGCGCAACGTGCGTGCATTGCACGCGCAGCGGACAAGCAGTATACGTGCGCTAGGCGTGCCGTTGACGTATGGGTGACGCGGTTGAATTTCGCTTGACGTGCAGGCGATGTACGGGTGATGTGCCACATACATACGGGCGAGTGTGATTAGTACAGGTACGTTCTACCTGGTCTCGCTGCTCGGCGGAAGATGTGGCGGGCCTGCTACCACATTCGACAGCTACCTTATATACTCGGTAGTAGTGACCTTATATACTCGGTGCCGGAGCGCAGGAGGAAAGCGACATAGGCACCGACTATGTGGGTACAGTGCCCACTAGAAAACGGTATGCTGGCGACTTCCCGAACAGAACACACGATCCCAAAGGAGACGCTGAGATGGCGGCAATTAATACTCTGTCGAAGCTTCTTGTACAATCCGATGACCTCAGCGGAAACACATCGGAGTTGACGGCAGAGCTCTGCAATGCAAAAACGCAAAAGTGGAGCTCAAGAACCTTGCAGAGAAGTTTAGAGTTGACCTACTTAGAGTATCTAAGGAAAGTAACCGCCTCAGCACATCCTTGCGCACTTCCAGGCTGGAAGCAATAGATCAGATCGATGAGCTACGCAGTAAACTGGGGCTGCCGCCATTAGGGCTAGAGATGTGTGATCACAAAACTCCTACAGTTATCCGAAACGACGTCAAAAGGGCTTTACCCTCTTTGCGCATCAAAGAGCCGCCGCGGTCAACTTAGGCGGCGATTCCCTGCTGCCCTGCACATCCCCTAACACGATGCTCCACATGCGCTTTAGCAGGTGTGCGCCCGCACACCTGCTAAAGCGCATGTGGAGATGCGCCAAAAAGATGCTAAGCAGGGCTCCTCTGCGGGGACGGCTACTTCTCTTTTGCCTGCTCTGACTGGACAGAATTTGGTCAGAATCTGGGTCGTGGACGACCGAACCATCGCGAAGACTCTCAGTACCCTTAGAGACCACCTTGCCGATCGGGCAGACATTGTAGCATTGGGGGGCCTTGTGAGGACAAAGAAGGGAAATGTAGGATTTGTAGGAAATGTAGGAATGTAGAAAATGTAGAACCGCCTCAAGGAAGCTACCCCTGGGCTGTGGCTAAGACCATCAGCGAATCCACAGGCGGACTCCAGGATCGACGGAGGGCTCCGAACAGTTGCACTCTGGGGCATCAACCCGTTTTATATATATATATATATATATATATATATATGTGTGCCCCACATGCATATTGTAATATACGAAAAAAAAGTCTAATAAATATATATATATATATATATATATATATATACATATATATATATATATATATATATATATATATATATAGAGAGAGAGAGAGAGAGAGAGAGCGAGAGAGAAAGAAAGAGAGAGTTAACTTACAACACGTCGTTGACAAAAACTGCAGTTCAGTAGCGCCTTATTACGGAACGTACTGACCGCAATGTGGGCATAATTCAGACACATCTTTAGCCGCATTGTGATACAGAATGGTCCAACAAGTAGTGGAGTGACGGGCCTGGTGCCGTTCAATTGCCTAAAGTTCCGTAGTGGTACGTAATGCCAATTTGTGGCGAAACTAAAGTTTTACTTAGGTAACTTATACTGCATTGCGCGTAAGCACTCTACATAGGGCAGCGAATTGTCACTTTTAATTCAGAGCTTTATGTGCTAGCTTAACCGAGCAAGATGGCTTAGTGGCAACGCCTTTGCCTTGCATTCGGGAGGCCTGCGTTGGAGACCCAGACCGGTCACCTTTAAATTGGTTTTCACGCTTTCCAATTTAGACAAGGTCGGAGTGGACTAGAAATCGGCCATGACACGAAAAAACCTACACGGGCATTAACCTTACGGAACAACTAAACGAATAAAAGTTTTTTCAATTATCGTTGTCCCATAGAGGGCGTTCGACGCTCATTAATGTAGCACCTCTAATATTCTATATTACAATTCGTTCGGCATGTGCATCTATGCATGGTTGTAAGAGTATATATATATATATATATATATATATATATATGTATATATATATATATATATATATATATGTATACATACAGCGAGTATATACATTTGCCCCTTGTTGTGAGAACGTAGCGTGTAGTCCGCAGTGTGTATACATGAGCACAAATCCATATATATATATATATATATATATATATATATATATATATATATATATATACCATGTATGTAAATGTTATGCGCATTTTAAGTACGCGTTGTTGCACACGCTCGGATACGCAGGCAGGTCGGTGCACGTATGAACGCACGCGCGCGCCTATTATACGTACATTTCTCATTTGCGACCGACAAATCTCCTTGTGATTAGGTAGTATTGGCATTCTTGTGTAGGAAACTGATGATCGTCAGCGACTCAGCAGCAACTGCTGGCCGCACCACCTAAATAAATGCGAGCGCGAGTATCACGAGCGATATGAAGCGCGCGATTGAACTACAACATTCCTGCTCGCCATCCTGCTGGCGTCGCACCTCGCCGCCAAATGGCCAATTTATCGCTGCTGAACATATTAAAAGAATGCGTGAAGTTCGAGCTTACGGTGTGTGTGTATATGTGTGGGTGTATGTGTTAAGGCGGCGTAAGAGAGTGGTGGCGGTCGTATTAGAAGTCGTGGTCGCACATCTTGCTTGGTGGTGGTACCGCTGTCTCTCTCCCTTTTTCTCTATCTCTCGCCCTCTTCCTCTCTTTATATCTATCTGTTCGGCTCAGCGAAAATTTTCTGCTGCAGCAGATGTAAGCGAAATGATCGTATGCAAATCCAATATGCTAAAATTAGTCGGATCGTCCGTCCCGTCGTAGGAGGGAGGGGCTGCTTGCAGCTTGGTCGGTTGGTTGACTGACGAACTGACTGAGTGCTGAGCGGGGCTGGCTGTGCGCTCTCACCGCTAATAGAACGACCAGCCGTCCTGGACTAGACAGGACGCACAACGAGGCGCCGCTCCTCTGAGACAAACAGGAGGGGGGGGGGGGCGGGGGCAACCTGGAGAACGAACGAGAGAGAGATAGAGGTGGCAGATCGAGATCAAGAAAGAGAGAGAGAGAGAGAGAGAGAGAGAGAGGGGGGGGAGGGAACGAGGGATGGATGAGTGAGAAGCATAGGTCGGTTCAATTTTCGTTGCAGTGAATCGACCCGTCTCGTACGGTGGGAGCAAGGTCACCTGATTACTTTCATGAATCTAAACTCACGTACTATATATATATATATATATAAATTATGTATATATGTATATATATTATGTCTATATGTTTAGGTAAACATGGTTTCTTAGACAAAATTGTAATATGATATTGATGAATACATAAAGACTAATATATATGTATGTATATATATATATATATATATACACATCGGGCGTCTAGATTTAGTTTGGCCAGACTCGGGGGATAGTGGCAATCGTTAAAATAAGCACAAATTCAAATGGGGTGGGAGATGGCGGACGAGCATGTTTTGTATGCATATGGACAATAAAATCATTGTTAGACCGATGTGACTGACCGAATCAACAAACCTTTCATTAAATTGGACATAAAAAATGACTACACCATTCGAACGACAATCAAGTGAGCTTTAAAACACGACCAGAATATTGAATCGGTACTCCACCCTATAAAGCAGCAAGTTAGAAACACGCTCGGCTTAGTCACTTTCGTTTTATTTACAGGCTTATCATATTAAGCACACAAGTGATGTTGTTTAGTGAAACAAAAATATATATATATATATATACCATGTTGATAGACAGCCACCCAGATGTTTGCTTTACTGGAGCCTGGCCCCGGATATTTGCTTGACTTAAGCCTGGCCCAGATTTTTGCTTGACTTGAAACTGGCCCAGATCTTTGCTTAATTTGAGACTGCCTAAATCGTTGCTGCGCTTGAGACTGGTTGGTCAACGTTCTGTAGCTCGTCAATTGAACAGGAACTAATCAAGCCAGAATTCCAGGTCCAGCAACACTTGCCAAGCTCATAAATGCTACGCAAATAAAGTCGAATAATATCTCACTGCAAGTTATTCGTACTGTTTATCACTATCTGTTATGTTCAAACGCCGCCTTCCACGAGGAATATGAGTTTTGCACCTTCCGGTTCTGCCTGCAGAGGTATTCCGACTACCATGCAGTGGATTGCATAATACTTAGCCCTGGAGCAAAAATTGTTGCATTACTTCTTTCGCCGGAAGCGTGAAGAAGATACATCATTATAAGGAAACCCTATGAACTGTCTACTATACTTAAATTGAGTGAAATAAACATATTTAAAGAGGCAATTTTCACGTCTCGAGGTACAACCTTTTCACAACATGTAACTGAGCGTTGTCAAAAAGCGCTTATCGCGGCAGTTGGTATCAGGAGCCCAACACAGTTGTTCATGACATCGTTCACGCTCAAAGTAGCACCCGTAGCTGCCTACGGTTTTCAGGTGGCGTGCAAACACCTTAACACTTTACATGTATGACAGCTGGAGAGGGTAAAGCCTGCTTTCTTAAAACACAAACTTGGCCTTCGGTCGATTCGCATAACAGATTAGTGTACATGCTTGCGGGCTCAATATAATTATCGATAAACTCTTAGACAACTTTAGTTTACCGTAAACAGACGTCCTGGCAACGCTTTGGCACTAGTATTCGCAAGCGTCTCTAATTCCCTGAGTATTTTTTTATTTATCACCAGCTATGACTAATCAGGCCTGGAAAGAGTCTCTTCGTTCAGGTTGTCACCTCGCCTTTTTTACAGTTTTCATCTATTATGCCGGTCTGCTGGATTTCACAAACCCAGAGAGGAATGCAAATGCCCTCGTTGTAGTGGTCCATGTCCTCTATATCACCTACGCGACTGTACTGAATCTATGTCGCTCTCTCAGCTCCAGTGAGAATACTCATAAACCGTTTTTACCATGTTTGTCATACATATTATGTTCATAGTTACATACCTCAACAGGGTGCATTCTAAATAAATAGTAAACAAATTAGAGTGTTAGCTTCAGATCAATGCGTAGCGGTATCCGCGTTTATAAACCAATAGTCATTTTAATTCAGTTGATATGAATATTTCAGTATAATCTTGCCATGAGGAATACAAATCTGCGTAGACTATGACAAAGAGAAGGGATTGGACGACGGGACTAGGGGGAGCGCCTCGGCTTACGTTTTTAGACATGTTCCGGTACTGCCGGCATTGGTCAATGCTTTGAACAACCATGCGTATTCTGTTACGAGTAGAAAGACCTTTTTCATTTTGAGCGAACTTTCAGTCAGTACTATACAAACTACGCGTGTTTTATCCTTCATTGTTCCTGTCAGGCTATTTTCATCTTCAAACGTACATGTAACTCGGCTCAATGCCGGCTTCAAATCAAAATAACGGTTTGACGTACGCACTGTATTCAGCATTTTTTCAATCGAGCCATTCACCTTTGAAAATTGCCGTTTATTCAACGATCAGTGAATGGAAATATATTAAAAAAGCACTCTTGAATTACCCTCCCTAGTAGTTGTAGCCATACTCTCTGTGTGATAATAATAATATGGCGTACTGTAACCCATAACTGAGATGTTGGTGTAGGTCGTCAGATGTCTTATCTTTCAGTGTAGCGAAGTAGTAAAGTATTCGCCGCCATTCTGTTGCATGCATTTATCGATGTAAGAGGTACGCAGTCTCAGAGCATCTTCTAAGCCTCGAACAGCGCTCCAGCTAGACTCGAACAGCGCTCCAGCTTACTGCATTTCCTCGTCCCGTAGTGCCGCAAGATGCAACGACCGTAGCTGGGAATTAGAGATCACACGACAACGCCAACCACGTGTGCCGCGGACCAACAGAATCCGTCGTTTTGGCGGCACAATGTGCGGTGGTGGGGTATATGAACATGCCCGCATGTAACTGGTACTGCCAGTAAGTAGCAAATGCCACGACGACCCCTTTCGTAACGACGACCGTAGCAATAAGTAGATACGTGAGCGTGACACGCAAAGGACGGATACGACGCTGATTACGTTGCTTACTTGATGCGCAATCCTGTTCCTGCGGCTTAGGGCAACGTTTATTTCCGCTTCTGCCTAAGAACAACAACAATAACAACAACAACGACGAGGGCAGCAACGAGAGCGGCACCCTTTACGGATATGTACGGGAAAAAATACGAATTGTTCCTCTCTCTCCCTCCCTCCCTCCCTCCCTTTCTCTCGCCCTCTCTCGTTCTCGACCGCTCCTTCTTTGTTTGTCGCGTTTCCCGTCTTCCGCTCTGCCCCTGTCGCCGACGACGTATCTCTTTGCACATATGCAGTGCGTCGTCGTCGTTGTAGCGTGCGTGCTACGCTTACGTAGTAGTAAGTGGGAAATGTGAACACTCTGCTGACTAATAGAATACACACGGGACGTTCCAGACTGATGGAGAAATGCCTTGCACTTGCCTTAGAGCAAATTGTTGTTGTTGCTTCTTCTAGTTCCACGTATGTGTATGTCTATATCGATTTCAAAAAAAAATATATATATATATATATATACAGGTAGTTCAACAAGTTCTTAAAATGAAAACCAAGAATTTTCCAAATCTTGTTTTTAATTTTTTCTTATTCGATATACTCCCCGAGAAGCTCAATACACTTTTCCCACCGAGATTTCTCAGCATTTATACCTCTTGAGTAGAATTCCGCGTCTTTAGACTGAAAATAGGCATTGACAGCAGCCTTAACCTCTTCATTGCTGGAAAAACGCTTTCAACCGAGACTATTCTTCAAATGTCCGAAGAGGAAATAATCAGAGGGGGCCAGGTCTGAAGAATAGGAGGGTTGTTCAATAAGTTCGAACCTCAGTTGGGCCAGTTTTGCCGTTGCTTGCCGCGACTTGTGTGCGGGAGCATTGTCCTGGTGAAACAGGACAACCTTCTTCTGCAAAGCGGGCCGTTTCACGATGAGTTCTTGCTTCAGGCAGTCCAACAGTCTTGCATAATATTCTCCCGTGATCGTTTTACCGCTCTCAAGGTAGTCGACCAGAATTATTCCACGTTGGTCCCAAAAAACCGTAGCCATCATCTTTCCGGCCGATGCCGTTGTCTGCACCCTCTTCGGAGGTCCTTCACCAGGTGCACACCATTGGCGAGATGCTTCTTGGGTCTCGGGAGTGTAGTGATGGACATTCGACATCTTGGCCAAATTTCGCTGTGAAGCGGAAACACGCGCGTTTTTTTGGCCTTGGTTGAGCAAATGCGGCACCAATTTTGCTCTGAGCTTTTTCATCTTCAAGTTTTCGTGCAGGATGAAATGCACACTACCCAAACTGATCCCCAAGGCCTCCGCTATCTCCCTAATGTTCACTCGCTTATCTGCGGCAACGATTTTCCGCACCTTTTCCACGTTTTCCTAATCAGTTGCCATTTTTGGGCGTTTTGAACGTAGTTCATCCCGGTGCTCCTGCGACCTCTTTTTAACTCATTAATTCAGTTGGAAACAGTGGCAAAACATGGCGCAGAGTCACCGTACACCTCGTCTAACTCAGTTTTAACTTGGGTCGCATTCCAACCTTTGAAATAAAATGCTTGATAACCACTCGAAACTCTTTTTTCTCAATTTTTCAAAATCACGCCGATACGTTGCACGGGAAAAGCGATCAAACGAAATCGCAACGACCAATCACCATAATATTTTGACTGCTGGCAGTCGAAAAGTTGCTGTTTCCAATAACGGTGAAAGCGCGCCAAAATTCAAGTTCTGAAAAGCTCATTTTAAGAACTCGTTGAACTACTTGTATATATATATATATATATATATATATATATATGCGCGACACGACAATTATTCGTCTGCCGCTTAGGCCTTTCTACCGTTCCACACACAGGGTCTATTGGATTTTTTCTAGGTTGCATACGTCGTGACTTGAAAGTATGCGCAATACAACTGTGGCGGTGTTAAAGTGCGCAGACAGAAATTTCTGTAATAGGATTAATGAAAGCTCCACGCACGAGAGCAGGATAATTGTATATATATATATATATAGGGCTGCAAAAACGTTTTTTCGGTTTTGTCCGTAGAGAACCATTAAAAAACCGAAAAAAACTTTTTGTAGACCCAATATAAATATATATATATATATATATATATATATATATATATACTTCACGGCTAAAAATGTTGAGCATACTTTTTTATATTATATACGAAAGCGCCACATACAAGTGTAGTGTTACCTAGATTATATGGTGATCAAACTTCTGGGAGGTTCAACAATTTGACGAGATTCGAGGATGCGATTCTCTTCTAAACGAAGTCTTAAACTTGAATTGTTGTTCTGCCAACCTCAAGCAGTTTACACCGTGAGACAGCGAGCCCACATGCAATCTTTAAAGACGTGGCTAGGATTAACGTTGCAACCCTGTGGGCGTCTCATGCCGGCCTCATACATTACGGGTCCGAAAACAATATACTATAGTGAGCGTAGACCTCTAGCTAGTTTCTACGAATGCTCGAGAACTCGAAGCGTACAAAGGAATAGTGTACCATTGGCGAAGTGCTTATCTAGATACTCCTTGCATACATAAACACTCTACAACCTACCGTGCTAAAAAAAAGTTTGTAGACTCGTACATAAACTCCATAAAGCCGTACACATCCAGGGGGCATATTTATGATTATATATATATATATATATATATATATATATATATAGACGTGCATATGCAATGCATATATGCAGCCCGAGGCGACATACATGTGGGGTGGATGTCTACGCCCAGACCCCCGCAGGTGACGTGCATGCATCCAATGAAAACCACACACACACGCACACACACCCACACAGACATAGATTCACACATATGTACATCTAAAAGAAGTGAATGTATGGTGTACGTGGTGTCGCCTGGAGGCACCTTCTCATATCGGCTGATTTGTTTATGATGTCTCGGATACGAGGGATGGCTTTGTGGACGAGACTAGAGCGCTGACACTCTGTTACTTTTCCCCTCTTCTCTTTGCCTGCTGAATGATTCCACCCAGGGACGAGATCAACAAACACCGTATGATATCGCGAGGCAGCCAAACTTCGGACTAATGCAGGTAGGTGTCCGCTGCTGTCCAAACGGTGCTCGCCCGGAATAAAAGAAGATGGACAGACAAGTAGGTCGCTAGTGCCGGTGGTGATAAACGGCAGTTTGTCTTCTTTAGCGTTTGAAGTTCTTGGTCTATGTTCAACGTGAAAACAGCTAAGCTATGATCTAAGTAGAATGCGTATCTATCTGGATCATGACGTGAATGCTGAATAAGGGTTATTTAATACGTGACCATCACTGAGTCGCGCTTTACATACTTGGATGCTTATATTTGTACGAAGAGAGACAGGCTTTTGAGTGACTTTAGGCGAAAATAAAGCGTTTGTTGCAATATCCCCTGATTACGAGACGCACTCGATGGCGTTTCGTTTGTGAAACCGCGGTCTAGAGCACTCCATGCTGCTCCCTTACTTCACTAGGCACGTTGGCACTGAACTCATACTTGTAAGCGAATACAAGGTATTTATTCTGCAATGAGAAACCACATTTGGCAATTATTTGCCTATACACATTTTTTAACATATGCATGTGGCACTACTTTTCTGAAGGTGCAGTGGTGACTGCATATCTTGTTTGTTTAGCACATTCTTGTACACTCGCTTTCTGTGCCACTTAGATGTGTTATTCTGTTTTTTCCTCTGTCTCGCTCTGATTGCCGCAGAACCGTAGCAGCAGAACAATGCTCAATCCGATTTACAGTCTCCTTGAGCATACCGGAAATAACTACTCGTTGAGCATATTAATAATAGTTACTTCCTAATTTCGTAAAACTGTGAGCGATTCAGTTATAAAATTACTGTGAAAACAATTTTACTAAAAATGCGACTGTTTCACATCAACACGTGTATTTAGTACGTGTAGTACCTATAAACGAATCTGTATTTTAGAAATACTAGTTCAAAATAAAACTAGTCCACCTTTCCACCCTTTGTTAGGTAAATCAAAGCGCTCTCTATTCTATTCCAGTCTGTCTAGCTTGATAGCGTGACGCGCGTTCTAAAGATACTTAAAATAAGAGACTTCTACTAAGTCATTCAGGCACTCTACGATCATGCAAACTAATAGCTACTCTGAAGAATTATGCCTAATGAAAGGCAATTAACAAAATGCGTGGTTTATCCTATACGTTTTTTAACGTGCTAGTTTTAGAGTATAATAGAGACAGGACAATTTTAACACGCATCAGCAGTAGCAACAGTAACCACAAAAACCAAATGTTTGCCAGTCTGTTTTGAATTGTGATTTTTCTAGCTATGCCCATGAGTGACCATATAAGCCTCGGAAACCGTTCGTTGAAAGCTGAGCTTTTGATCCGAGGCGATCTCTATGACGTTCGAGTTCGCTGAACGAACAAATCTTTCGGCCGAAGACGCACAGCTTTGAAAGCGTGGAGCCCTATTGACGGGCTTTTTTGGACGTGATCAGTTCGGCTCGATTGCACAGTGCCGGCTTTGCAAACACTAAAACCACCACAGTAGTCTTCCGCTGACTTCTCAGACAATAAAGGTTTCATAAAAAAGCGTCTCTCAACACGGCAGAACGTGCTACGAACTAGAGGAGCTAGAATAGATATCCCGTGGCAACCGCGTTCTATCCAAGCTCTATATTTTGGTCCGTAGACAATAAACATTGGATTTTCCTGTCCTATTTGATAGCCACGCTGATACAAAGGACAGCGTAATACGTCGATCACATACGCAGACACATAGTATCTACGTCAATTAAATACTTTGTTGTGTTGCATGGTACAGTACGTAATTTCACTTCTCACATTGCACACACAGCAGATTTCCTACGCATTCCTTCCGCAATATTACAAACGGTGTCATATCAGTCGATGACAAAGTTTAAACATTTTCTTGGTAAGTGTTTTTAGCAAGCAACCGGAAGGATAAGACGCTAATCTAAATGACCAACGTTAGGACAATAAGGCTGTGGTTAATCGTCATCGAAATCATCGAGCCATTTGCTTCATCATCGTCAGGATTACGAGGTGGGAACAATCGAGTGTCTAGTGTAAAATCCAGGAATTTGCGGCAGGTCGCCACAAATGTATACAGACGGGCGTTGTCTCATGATGGAATACACCTTCCTTTACGAGTGAACAGTTCAAGGTTTTTTAACGATGGTTTGCATTCAAGTTATCTCCCTGCTAACAGTACATTTCACTGGTGAGAAGTTTCCTTGTTTTGCAGAATCTCATAGTGCACCGCGCCAATCCAATCTCAATAGACACACACAATGATATTCTTAGCGTGTACATGTGCATACTGTGCGTCAAAGCGTCATTAAATATATATATATATATATATATATATATACATATATATACAGTCGTGGAATAGTGCCTTGGAAAGATAGGAATAAGCTTAAAGTTAGAGGAGCCGGACCACTTATTGAAACGAGCTTAATTACGTCGTCCTAAGGTAGCGTGCCTCGTTTTGTCACGCTCCAACGCCAGTCACGATAGCTCGCTCCGCCAACGTATGCGGCAACGGTGTCGTGTCGCACACAAGCGACTGCCCTTTTCAGTCCCGTGGGACTGTTATTGCTGTTTCTATTGTTCTCGTTTACGTTGGACACTGTGACTTTAAAGTATCCGTATAACCGAATATACGTGACGTCACTGGGCTTGTGATATCGTACGCTGTAGATGTAATATGTATTGTCAATAACGTGGCGGCGAGACGAACACATGGTGACCAAGCATATATATATATATATATATATATATGTATACATAAATGTGTGTATATATATAGAAAATATTGTGATGATTTATTAATCATTTACAATACGTTTGCACACTCGGCAGTATTCGCCTCAATATATATATATATATATATATATATATACATATAATGCGCCATACGTACGACGCCAGTCTTTAGCGTAGCACTTATAGAAAACCGCCCATATACGCGCGCAGTAGAAGCGGCACTTTGATCTACACTGTAGCGAGGCTTTGGCCCACTTTGTACGAAATGCAAACCCAAATGCGGTTCGGTTGATTTCGACTTGCGCTTAGGCTCAGATCTTGATCTCACAGTCGCTAGCAGCTACACAGTCGAGGCATACGCGCTGGTATGGCACTGGTGATACCACAACCGCCTCCGCCACTGGGTGAGGCTGTGCGAGGCTTCAGGAAAACAGCGCAGTTATAAAAGGCAAGTCAACTCAAACGCCCGCCGAACCTTACCGGATCCCCCGGGGAGACTTCTGTCGAGGTTAGGCCGGCTAGCCGGCGACGTTTTTTGTAGTCGGGTGGCCACGTAAGCTAGGGATTAGAGCCAACCCCAAGTGGCAAATCTCGTCGACCGGAGCACTCACGTTATTATTCCTCGAAAAGGTCGTATTTTAATCTCTACGCCATTGCTGCTGCTGCCATGGCGAGTGCAGCCGCCGCCGGCTGAGTGCCGTTGAAATCAAATCTGACATGCGTCACGCGGCGCATGCGTAGTGTCGTCATGACAACGCTTGATCGCGAGATGCAGGCTCGGACAGCAAGTATATTTATATATATATATATATATATAAATATGGCACCTGCGTTAAAACTAGTTCTTTGTGTGTAGACACTGTTGTAACCATTCAAGGCAGATACACACTGCAGCAACAGGCGTGTGAGAATATGCACTACTAACCTATAATCGATGATTCTAGATCACCCTATAAAATGCACAGCAGTGATGCGTAGTATTTCTACCATAATTATTACAAATAGTTCATTTTGTCTTTTTTTGTTTTAGAGGGGAAATACTTTTTTGCAAACCCGGAGCGTGTAGCGTGGAACGCGATTTTGATGTTGTCTCCTCCGTCAGCCAAGGTTTAACGTCCACGGAACTGTTTTTTACATTGCTTCATAGGCGGACCCCCATTAATACAAATGTGCAACGGTGGGGCTCGAACCCGCGCACCTATGTGCCACGTCACCAGGCTCGACAAAACCGCTCACCTAAAGGCCTCTTGACGAGACGAAGAGCACAGTAAATGCATACTGGCGACGGAGTCCGCACGATACTGTGCAAATATATTTTGAAAGTATGTACCATAGCTCGTTTGGAGAAGTTGGGTCAGTTAAAACAGAACTTTTTCCGGCCCTTCGAATCACTGCCTCACATAGGAAATAATGAAGCAGTCCCAGAAACCCGGATGGCTCGCCTGGGGGGTCCGCCTATCTTTTGCTCAATACGCGGACTGTTTGACGGCTTGACGGTGTGTGGCCTCCAGAATCCGTAGGAATATGTAGGGCTAATGCATAGACTGCAGCGGTGGCCGCGGCTTTGTTGGCTTCTGCTATCTTATGGGCAAACGGCCTGATGATCAAGACAATGATATCTACTATCCACAGGAGGCACCTCGGGCTGTCAGAGGCGTCATGTGTGCGCAGGTGCAATTTAGATAGATCAATTTAGTCTTGGTGGCATTAGCAGCCGCATGGTGCACATGTCGGGTCCTGTCAAGCCGGTATCTAGAAGTACCTGCAAGTATTTTGCTTTATATTATGCAGGAACTATGTTATGGGTGTCATTTGTTATCCTATACGGCGTCACGCGACGTAATCGCAATAGCGAGATCATTCGCGTAGACTATTGATTCCATCTTTGGGGTATAGGGCCTTATCGCTAACAATGTCTCATAGAGTTTTGTCCAGAAACGCAGCGTCTCATCGTACACAGTGTTCCATAGCTTTGGATCCAGAATGAAGCCCTGGAGGACGCCTGCGGTAACAGTGTATAACATTTCGATGTAGCCGACGGTACGTTGCATACGGTAAGATAATAAAATCGTTCTAAAATAAGGGTATAGCATATAAAGGCGTATGATACTGTCGGTGCCAGTTGCTGGATTTTCATGCTGACCTTCCTCAGTAAATCTACTTTGATAAGAGTATCGACTACTTTGTTGACGTTGTAGGTTTATCTGGTAAAACGTTTGTGAGAAGCAGTCCGCTGATAAGTTATCAAGAGGCAGCGGTGGCTGTGAATGCCTCAGTATTCGACACCCTATGTGATTCAGTGTCATGCAGTAAGTAGGGCGCTGCAGTGTCTCAGCGTCAATCCTCAGTCATTGAAGCTGCCGTCAGCTTGTGCTTATTCCCAGACAAGGTTGTTCGCGCCACTCTGTCTCATGGCTTAGAGTTCCAGCTTTGTCTTAGAGAAAATTATGGTTAGCCTTTAGGCTTTAAGATGTTTGTGCAAGATGTCTACATATATCGTCGATGTAGTAGTAGTAGCAACCTTCTGTTTTCTAAAAGGTTCACAGGACGAGTGCGCTATGATTCTAAAAAAAATCCTTTCGAGGCTGACTCTCAGCCAAGATTTGACGTCCATGCTGCTTTTCGCATTGCTTTATAGACGGACTCTCATAAATACAAATGTGCAACGATGGGGCTCGAACTCGCGCACCTATGTGTCTCCTCCGGTCGCGAGGCGCAGACGCATGCCACCACGCCACCGGGCTCGACGAGTGCGCTATGATTCTAAAGGTGAGTAACGAGATTAGGTTATCGCTCTAAGAGTGAGTGATCTGGCGGTCCACCGTTAGCATTCTCGTTTATGTGGGGTCGACGCTGACATTTCATGCTGTTCTTCGGTGTCCTCGACTTCTATAGTGTCTTGACTATAGAGGAAAACAATGGATGTCCAGCGGACATTTTACCGCCTTAAGGCAGGTGGCCATAGAGGAATCCGCTTAACACGACTCACAGGGCTCAGGCGTGTCTAAACTGAAGAATTTTGCCTATTTGGCGAGCGTTCACTTTTTGCTACGGTAGGGTGATGCAGATCGGGTAAAAATGAAGACACGTGTATTATAACTAAACTATTAATTACCACTATAAACGCAAAAAACATTTTTAGTTTATGTGATTGAAAGCTGTAAAGCAAGCGCTTACTAGTAGGTGACTGAGTGCCTATTAAAAGTGTTTGCTGAGATCGTGAGGCGACAGTTCCAAGGAGCCCACTACAACAGCGTTATTTTATATATATATATATATATATATATATATACTTGTTTGCTCAAACGTGTAAAAGACATCGTCGGAACTCTGCTCGCAACGAGAACCGATGTTCATGGACTACACCTCACTCAGTTGCCTTCGCCCGGATTGTATCGTGGAGCCATCACCTCGGCGGAGAGGCCTCACCGGCGCCGCTACCGCGGGCTGCTCAATTGCCCAGAGAACGTCGTTCTTCGTCATATTATCTCTGGTTCTATTTTGCTGCCCTCTGCCCTGTCTCGATCAGGATAACTCCGAAAGCGTAAAGCAATATAGAGCAAACGTGCTCCCACGTCTGTACGGCCACTGCTGTTGCTAATCGCTGTGTGCGGTTGCTGCCACAGCGGTTCTCGTTATCACTGGTATTATCACACACGTCCAGTACTTTGGTGCCCGTGACGAGAAGTTACGAGTAGACTCATAGTTATTCGTAACTCACGTTAAATCGCCGGAAATTTTACGCGCTTGCATATGCAGCTTTAATGCTCGCGATACAGTCACATGCGGCGAGAAATGTATACATCACGTATAAACAAATACAGTTTAGAGTTCTCCTAGCTCATGCAGCTTCTACATTGTAGGCTTTCACATGGGCTCGATGTGCGAAGGCAAAGTACACATTCGTTTGTGCCATATGTGATGACGTAGATGTATTATTGTGGGAAAGAAAGTAAGTCACCGTGTGTACAGGGCAATGGTGACGACGGCGACGGAGATGACGCTGGTGGACGTCATGGTGAGGGCGTTGGGGGTAGTCGGGTATTCTGGCTACGACTTGCCGCGGCTCCGGGGAATGGAACCGTTCTGTGGGGTTCGGGCCGGAGGCCAAATCCGAGCGCTCGTTTTCTAGCAGCGACCAGTACGAGGCGAACGAATGGGCAAGCGGTCAGCTCAATCATCTGTCATGACGAAGACGGATGAACGTACGGCGACCACGATCGTTTATACAGCTGCTGTGCTGTCAGCCTGCCTTCACGGCAAGAGACCGGCATTCGCTCGACGCGAATCCCTCAAAGACCGGACAAATGCGACTGTAGAAAAACACTTGATCCCCTTCTCCGTCTCGCTACCCCCAGACACCGCAGATTGGAGCTGGTTTCGTGCTGCACGCTGTTCCCATAGGCTACATTACGCTACAATTGTCACCCCTGGTGCTCGCTGCTAGAGTAGAGCCATTCTTATCTGTTATATGTGTGTGTGTATGTATTATTTTCTAAATATATGTGAAACGGTCATGCGTCCCTTTTTTAGCTAATTACATTTTCCTAGTTATTTGAATGATTGTGATTCACTAAATCATCAATGTACGTCTCAACAAGCACCAAGACGATGCTTATAAGCACGCTGCCGTATGTGCCGCCATTTCGATGTGGCTCTCTATATCTCTCTCTTTCTTTACCTCTCTTTATATATATATATATATATATATATATGTATATATTTATAGAGGTAACTGGTCGGCCGTCGTTGTTAAAGCGACGGTAGTGTGGGACTCACAAACCCACTAAAATCTTGTCGTCCTCTTTGCCCCTTGTCGGGGGTGGCCGCAGTACTGTCTTTTCGAGATTACTTCACCTGGCCACTTTTCTTGCCATTTAGGCTGCTCGACTTTGTATGGCGGTTATTTTCGCCGCGGAGACAGCTTCTGCGAATCTTTTTATAGTAATCCAGGATTCATGATCCTTAAGGAGCGCCCCTACAAGGGCTTGACATGGCAGGGGGTTCTTCAGTCGTAAGTTTTAGGACAGTAGCTCTCGCTTAGGTCGAAAAAAGCGCAGCGTTCATAGCAGTGCCTTGCATTGTCTGCCTCCCCGAGTTCCACGTATGGCATACGGGGGAGTCCGTTTTACCAATGCGGTGTAGGTATTGCTGAAAACAGCTAACAGGGTGGGTAGGTAAGCGAGCCGTGTTTGAGGCTGTACCATTTTTTAAAATCAGGAAGTATTGATTTTGTCGAATATACAGGATGCTCCGGCTGAATTGTTTCTCATTGTTGGCTCCACGTTAATTAAAGGGTTTCTTGATGCCAGGGGTCTATCATGATCGTATGTACTTATTTTAAGGTGTGGCAGAACTCGGCAAGAAAATATTTTTCCCTAATGGTAGGAGGGGGCGGAACGTCTTTTTTTAAACGTATATAGAAAAACGAAGATTACAAGCTCGTCGCCGTAAGTGCCGCCATTTCAATGTGGCGGCAAAATTCGAAGCAAAACATATATATATATATATATATATATATATATATATATATATATATATATATATATATATATATACTATATATATATATATATATATATATATATATATATATATATATATACATATATATATATATATATATATATAATTATTAAATTATACTCTGGCTCACTGTGGTGGGGCGAATGCCAAGTCAAGTGGTCGCCAAGTCAGGTCATTGAATCTACAAGCGCACTTAGAAATACCCTGAGCTCAAACAACACGAACCCAGTCGAAGTTGCACACTACCTTGAGCAAATGACATTGCACCCTTAATATGCTTATTGTATATTCCGTCAGGTCCACAAGGTTTTTTCACTGGGGAGTGCGAAATCTGTGTCTAAAACTTCAGCGATAGTAAATTTCATTTGAAGAACTGTGATCCACTTGTAGTCCTCTGAGGCTGAAGGCCATGGTGAATATTGAATAGTATTGTGCGACCTTGACTGAGTTCGAGTTGTTTGTGCTCAGGGTATTTTTAAAGTGAAGTTGGGTTTTTTTGGCTTTTTAAAATGAACTTGGTTTTTTTTGGCTTGAACCTTGCCTCACTGGACTTGGGGTAGGGCGGATGTCTCCTAGCAATATCAGACTATAATATACAGTCCCTGAAAAAAATATAGGGCCACCCATTTTTGTTACATTTCACGCATTTATTATAACCAATCGTGTAAAGATCACAGTGATACATGCTCACAGAGTAACAGCGGAGACTTCTATCGACATTTGGGATCTCGGATTACTTTAAACCACGATATTTTCACATTTGGCACAACTACACCGCGAAAAAATTATAAGGCCACTAGCAAGATACCTATTTTAACAAAATTAAGCGGATTAACGGCATTTGGGCTAATTTCACGGCATTTATCAACTAAACTTAATACTTAGTGAACTTCCCATTAAGTCGGATAACCTCAAAAGTGCGGTTTGGTATAATGTTAAGCAAATTTTGGATGACGTTTTGCAAGAGCTCGTCCCAAGCCTCGAAAATTGTTTTTTAACGGTGTAAACTTATTGTTCGAGTCAACTCCACACATTCTGGATCATATTAAGATCAGGTGAGAGTGCAGGCCAGCGAAGGACTTCAATGTGACGCTGGTCGAACCAGCTTCCGATGAGCCTGGCGGTGTGAATCGGGGCGTTATCGTGTGTAAAAACGAAGTCTGGCCCTCCCATAATCTTAAATTGCACCGATTGCTCTTTTAGTAAATCCCCGTAGCGCGTCGAATAAACACGACCGTCTAAAAACACAATCGACGACTTTGTATAATACCCGACAGCAGCCCACTGAAATGGCACCTGAATGACGTTTTGACAAAATTCGTTCTTCCTTGCGGACATCGTGCGAATAATAGTAAAATCGATCCGATTCATCAAAGTTAAACTTTTTTCATTCGAAAAGAGCACTCTGTGACCCATGACATCGTATCGTGGGCACTCAGTGCTCCATGACATTTTATCGTGGGCGAAGTCAAGACGAGCTTTCATTGGTCAGCGGTCAATCGTTATTTTTTCTTGTGTTTTTTTGCCAATGCGTCTTCCTGAGGAAGTTTTGCACATTTCGCACGTTCGTTTGCACGTCGGCCGCCGCCGCAATTGCCCTCGCCGAGGGCGCAGAGTTTGACGCTTTCTTCAGAATTGTGTTTAGTCTTCAGCTTGTTTAGTTTCGAAATGGCATTTGTACGCCCGGAACTCTTTTTACGGCGTAATTTTTACCTAAATTAACAAAGTTATTTACTAATTGGGCACAACGGCCCATTGACGGGAAATTTTGTGATTAGAAAGGCCGATGTGCTTATAAGCCTTGATATGGGCCTTTTATTCACTCATAAGGCGCCTGATAGTTCTGATAAGAGATCTGCCTATGTTTCTGTGGAGCCGCTAAATGAGCCCAAACGTCGTTATTCTGCTTAATTCTCTCATTAAGACATGCATCTTGCTAGTGAATGTGGATCTCGTGGTTCAAAGTAATCCGAGACCCCAAATGTCAATGGAAGTCTCCGTTGTTACTCTGTGAGCATGTATCACTGTGATATTTACACGATTGGTTATAATAAATACGCAAAATGTGGCAAAAATGGGTGGCCCTATATTTTTCAGGGACTGTATATATATATATATATATATATAATATATATATATATATATTCTTTTTTTTCTGATACGTGATAGGGCAAATAATACCATTTTAAAAGGAAACGTTTAGCAACAAACCAGGCAATTCGCAAGTTGTAATTAAATCATGAGCGGCACCAAATGTTTACTGCAAAGTTAGGAGGACGATCTATATTAACGCCACAGATTTAATATACATGAAATATTCCCATGCCAAGTGTTTCGATTTGATAGTAGAGAAGTGCCCGAGTAAAAACAAATTCGTAAAAAACTACTACTCGAGAAAAATGACACCGAGCAAGATGACTAAGTGGCAAAATGGTTGCCTTGCATTCGGGTTCAAGACCTAGACCGGCCACAATTAACATGGTTTCTAATTTAGACAAGGTAAATGCCAATGTGGATTAAAAATTAGCCATGACGTGAAAAAACCGCACACGGGCATTAGCCTTACGGAAAAATTTAAAAACAAAACGAATAATATTCGTACCTAAGCTAGCGTAGAGCAGCATCACATTACGTCCATGTAGGGGAAAGCACTTAGAGTCATGCAACGAGAGCATTTATTTGGGACCCTTAAACTGAGGCGCAATACTGGAGATCAGAAGTATGACGGACCTATAAAATATGTAAATATCTAGTATTTTTACAACTAAAACCACGGGAAAACACTATAGGATGTCCTGGGACCCTGATATATTTAGTAGTGGGGTCGATCCTAATAGATATACGTAGTGGGCAGGCACCATGAACTTGTTTCTTGTTTAACTCAGTGACTTGCGTTGCCAAATAGAGATGAGCACTGAAAAATTATATTGACAAGCAGAAAGTTAACTGGGTGCAATACTGAAATGCGACCCAAGTAAAAACTACGTTAACGAGGTTCACGGTGACTCAGCGCCGTGTTTTGCCACTGTTTCCAACTGGATTAATGAGTTGAAAAGAGATCGCACACGCATCAAGGATGAGCCACGTTGTGACCGCACAACACGGCTACTGCTAAGAAAAACGTGAAAAACGCGCCAAAAAGTATTGCCACAGATGAGACAAGTGAACCTTAAGATGATAGCAAAGGTTTTAGAGGACAGTTTTGGTGATTGGTGAATCCTGAACGTTAACCTGAAGAAAAGGCTGAGAGCAAAATTGGTAGCACATTTTCTTCATCAAGGGCTAATAGGACGCGCGTGTTGCCGCTTCTCTTGTAGATTGTAAGGCACATTTGGCACTCGACGGGATCGCACGCATGGTAAATGCGTGGTTTGAGTTATTCGCTCACACCTAGCTGGCCGAAAGTACGTGAAAGTATGGGTGCCTAAAGCGACACTATTAACCGCTTGCGCTTCTACTTTCGAAAATGCTCACATAGCGTCGTTTTTTTTAATATTTTATTACATGGCGACAAATTGTGGGTCGTTACATTACAATAACGGAACGTGTACAAATGGTCAAGACAAGGTATTAATCCCAACACCATTGCAAGCGCAGGCCTTCATGCTAAGCAGGCCATGCTGTGTGTCTAGTAGGACCGAAAAGGCGTGCAGTGTACTATGAGTTCTTGCAGAGCAACTAATGATTAACGATGAAAAACCAGTTGCCAGTTGCTCAACTGTTTGAGGCAAGCCGTGCTACCAAAGCGTTCCAAATGATACGACTATAGGGAGGTCGTTTTCCACCATGAAAACCCGGCCTGCGTGGGATGCTTAACACCACGGCCCACTTTATAATTTAAGTCCTGAATTCAACTTCTAAAAAATGTGAGCATATTCTACAATATGTACATACACGCACAACGAAAACATAACAAGAGAAGCTCTCACAGGCATCATAGATATATAACCTTACAAATGTCAAACGCAACAAAAAGCTAAGTTATATAAACATAACTGATATAATTTATTTATATATATATATAAATATATATATATATATATATATATAATCTATATATATATGTCACGTTGATGAAGAATTCCATCCCGCATTCGAACATGTCGGTTAGTTTGACGAGCATTAGGTCATTAGCTTCAATTCGATCTGCCGTCACGTGACACGACGTTTCCAGACCCACGTGTTCAGCCGTCTGTTCGTCGTTCGCTACAAGCAGAACAAGGAATCACTGTATCACTCTGGATTGAATTGTTTCCTCACCGGGGGGTGACTTAGGTCTAACAGACCTTCTCACTGGCAGGACTTCTTCTTGTTCCCAGTTCTCTGCCCCATTTGCTGCCAGGATTAAAACTGGCCATTGCGCTACCACCGTCATCATCATCACCGGCCGGCCGCGTTGTCGTGTAATTAATTTGCAAGCAACCAAGCAACCCCCCCCCCCCTTCTCCGTGGCAGCTCATAGCAGGAGTGCAATATTTTACCAGCAGATGGAACGCCTTACCTTACCTTGTGTGTTGCTGGCGTAGCTGCGTTCGCTACGCCGTACAAGTGGCGTTGTAGCAACTCTGTAGAGGACCGGCGTGAGTGTGCTGTGACAGAATTACTACTACCAGGAGAACTGGCGGTGTCAGTTGTCCTAGCAACCTAGTCCTAGAAACGGCATCGTTTCATCGGCATTCTCTCTCTCTCTCTCTCTCGCTCGCTCTTTATCTTGCCCGTGACCGCCACATCTCTCTCTCCCCTCCCTCTCTCTTTCTCTCTCGTGCGCCCTCTTTATTTCGCCAAGCGTCTAAGACCTGCCTGCCAGCGGAGGTTTACGGCCTTGCACGGTTGGTCGTTTGGGACGGTCCCGACCAATGGGGACCACCGATGGCTGCAATCTACTCGCTTGACTGGTGATGCTGTTTACGACTGTATAGCGACCATTCCATCATTTGGAATCAACCCCGGTAGGCCTAGCCCACTAACAGTAGACTTTTTGGTCGGGCAATCTGTTACTCAGCAGCAAACATAATGTCTGTGAAACGTGTGCGCAATTCTATCGGGGCACCGCACGATGAGAATCGGCACGGCAACGTACCATACCCATACGAGAGCGGATTCAGTCGGTTCGGATTACGCGAGCAGGACCCACGAAAAAGTCTGTAATCGGCCGTAGCCTAATGAGTCACACTAGTAGCTAGCACATATTCTTATACGCCCTACCATCATTCATTAGCCACTAGCTTAATGTTCAATATAATACATGTATCGTATATGTCGCCGTCCCCACGACATAGCAATGCCCGTATCTAGAATCCCATACACACATATCGAAAAACTGTCGGTACAATGCAATGGGGCGGAATCTAACGTGCCATTTGCTTTTGTCGAAGCAGTATATACTGTGGTGCATGCATGCATATACGAAATTACAGATACTTTGTGACGTAAATGTGCAACGCAAGAGATAGAAGCTGCTCTATTATACAGGCGACCCTGGTGTGTGTCAGAATTGTCTATCTACATACCAGAACGCAATATATTCCTTAATACTTCGTAGTATTTCAAAGAGATTAAACGATTAGAGCACCGCTGAACTAAATGCGCCAAACTCCAAGGATACTCCGCTGAGAAATATAAAATATATTGGTATATATATAAATATATATATATATATATATATATATATATATATATTATATATTTCAACTCAATTCTCAATTCAAACATGGTTTATATACGTAACTGCATACGTTCACATGCTTAAGTTCTCGTTATGAATATATATATATATATATATATATATATATGAGGATGTGTGCAGTAGTCGTTTGTAGGATGCAGCCGAGCGCTATCGTGGAGTGTGTATATGTATATCGCACGTATATGTGGCGTGTGTGGAAGTAAACTTAGCTTGTCTAGGCAAACTTCTCGCCATCTGCATATCTCACCAGGGCGACAGCAAGTCTACGACATCTACCCGTCTAGATAACAAACGCGTGCCCGGGTCACCTTGACAGAATGAATTGATGCCCTAAGTTGGCGGGTGAATGAATGAACTGCAAGACACTCCGAAACACTTCGGCGAGCTTCGGGCTGTTGGCGGAACAGCTCGCGAATACCGACGTGCACACGTTTCTCGATAAGTAGGGCAAACCTAAGGCTCTGTTGTTGTTCCTGCTGTTGTTGTTGCTGCTGCTGCTTCTGTTGTTGCTGCTGTTGTTGCTGTCGCTGCTGTTGCTGTTGTTGTTGTTGTTGCTGCTGCTGTTGTCGTTGTTGTTGTTGCTGCTGTTGTCGTTGTTGTTGTTGTTGTTGCTGCTGCTGTTGTCGTTGTTGTTGTTGCTGCTGTTGTCGTTGTTGTTGTTGTTGTTGCTGCTGTTGTTTTCGTCGTTACCGAAGCAATACCACTACAAATACATGTTTCTGCCGCTGCTTCTGCTGCGGCTGTTCCTGTTGGTGATAATGCAGGCGCGACGACGATGACGACGGTCTCTGTAGACAAACAAAAATGGCTCAATGACATAGACTCCCTTCGCTCCCGCTGCCCTTGTCCCGAACCGAGTATGTAGAGCAGCTGATACTGCTGCCGCCGCAGGACGTTGGTCGACCTTCTGCTGGAGAGCGTCGATCTCTGTTAACTTACCTGTACGACACGAACCATTAGGTATAGCGACCCTTCTATCTAGGCTTACATGCCGAGGCGCTCCTTACCCTGAGTTTGACTGACTGAGCAGTGCTGCAGGATTTTTTTACATACGTGTGTACGCTGTGCACTTGTCCCAAACCGTAAGAACAGCCAAGATTAACAAAAAAAAAACACACATGTTTTTGTGTACAGTGCAGAGATAGGGAGAGCTGGGCAACAATTACCACGCAGGCCAGGAAAGCCTATATATATAGATAAATGCAACTTTTATTCAGCAGGGCTAACTGCCGACCACTTCGCACTCGAATTTGATGGCCTGATTCCGAAGTTGACGTCTTGGCGGGAAGATTGCTCTTCTTTTTGTTCCCGAGCACCAAGTGAATTCTCTCTGAATACAGTGCGAATCACAGTCCCAACTACTAAGCACGCAAACCACTGCCTGCCTCACAAAAAAAAATGTTCGACGCAGAAATGACAGCCAATCAACCGAAACTTGCACGGGTCGACAGGGACGCTGAACAAAATCTATAAAAAAAAACAACAGAGGTTTGTTCCGTCTGTTGGAACCATCGAAAATGAACAAGCTCGATATCGTCATTCTTACCGAGACATGGTTAGATAGGGTTGACCTTTCAAGGTTAGCCCCAGCTAATCACCGGGATCTTAAACGTCACGGTTGGGGTCAGCCCAGCGGTGGAGCATCCATCTGTTTTAATCAGCTTCGAGGAGCCGTTTCGACAAAGTTACAACGACAACCTATGGTTCTCAAGGCAAGTGGAGTCAATATGTCCCCGCGCACTCTAGCTTACATGAAGATTATAACAGTTTGTTAATAGGCTTGCTCAAGGTCTATTTGCAATTGATTTAAATACATCAACGGCTTTGGCAGGCTACACACGTCGTTGTCTCGATCAACCTAGTGCACGAAGAATGCAGATATGACTGGATTTGCTCTTCCAATTTGGTATGTGAGTGATCACAGACCTAGCGCAGCATATCTTACAAAGATACCAAGGTTCATCAATAGTCGACATTTTCGCAACCAATCCTAGGCCCAAACGGTATCCAACATTGCGGATATGCAAGCGGCATTAGAGCTTTTGTAATCATGCCGCACCTGCCTTTAATTTTGCTCATTAAGGTGCGCGCAAACGGTACTACGGCAAAAAGAAAGTTCGTTGTAAAATTACTTAATACAAATTGCATCAACCGTTTAACTAGGACACTGGACTTCGATACCGGCGACCTCGGTATATGGAGTCTCTGCAAAACAATTGTTTACGACAATCCTACGTAGCGTAGCTCCATCCACTACTCGGCGCACAAAAACGTGGTTCAACAGACCACAAGGCTGAAAAGTGTATGAAAAAACCTAAGATGACCTATTTCAAAAATAGGGTACGCTAGTGGTTTTCTAATACACTAAAAAAGTTTAGCTCGTATATATGGAAACCCAAAGAAGCGAATATGATTCATGAAATAGAATGCCAAGCTTTCGAGTGGATCTGCCAGCCAACGAAAATTATTGCATGCCCCATTTTGTCCACGCTTTTTATCCAGCATTCCATAAATATGCTCACGTCAGCGGACACAATCTCTCAGAAAGTGTCAGTGCTTCAAGGCTCGCACGGCAAAATAAACAGCATCCTGCAAGAGATGCAACTTGAAGGATGCTGGCTTAGCGAATAAGGTAATCTTGCACCTCAGAAACTAAAAGACGTCGATGCCAGATATGATTGATTACAAATGATCATATCAAACAATCGGAATTGCTGCAACCAGCAATTACGTACTTAATGAATTGGCGCCTGGACATAGGGAATATACCGGCTAGTTGGCGAGACTGTATACTGGTCGTAAGTCCTAAAGACAGCACTGAAGTGTTGGGACTTTTAACCTGACGAGAAACTTAAAGAGAAGCTATCGGGGATATTAAAAAAAGATAAGAAAACCGCGATCGGTTAATGCTTGCGACATTTGTAGATCTCAAATCTGCCGTTGACACTGCACTTCGCAACGCTACCCTTTGGAAAATGGCAACGTAAGGTGTGCCACCACGCTTCTTCAAACTATTGCTCCACAACCAACCTATAGAATGTCTTTACCATTTTTTAACGCTCTGACAACCACATTTGGGACGCTCGTAATGGGCTAAGTTCCTGTGGCACGATATCGTCTAAATGCATCGATCGTCATCGCGTTCTCGTATTTTTAATGTTTAGGCTTGGAACTTACGCCAAGCGGCACCTCCGACCTCCAGACGAGTGCAGATGAAAGTATCCGTAATCTGCGGATCAATGAATAAACCACAATTCCTATTTACGGCTTTAAAATCATTTGACCAAACGTTGTCCCCACAGCATGCCATGCGATCGAGCCCATCTAGGACCACTTCGGAACCCCGAGCGGGGTTTGACGGGTTATGGGTGCTCACCGAAGCAGCCGCAACGGATTGGTGTATCTGGCTGCGGAAACCCCACATTTCATAGAAGATCACCAACGCCGCTCTAATCTGCGGCTAACCCGCGAGTATCAAGAGCATTTACTAGAATGGGAAGTTAAGATGTGCCAAGTAGACATTGACTTCTATAGGACGCAAACTATGATAAGCAACACAAAACTCGCTACTTAGTAATGCGCCATGCAATGCACGGCTTGTACCACGCTGTTGTATGCACGAAAGTTGGTGTCCACAAGGCTTACGAGCTGTGGAACTCAACGTATTATATATTATATTGCCAAGACCCACCAGCACTTCGTCTATATATATATATATATATATATATATATACATGTAAGCCACTTTTCCATCAGCATAAATGTAAAGTTGTTTATCTAGTTATACAAGCAGTCGTCTGTCGGTGGAACAGGTTCAACTTTTTACATCAAGTGCAGACCCTACGGGCACATTCAATAGCTTGATTCTTACAATAATTAATTCAGCTATGATAGAAGAGATATCTGTACTTAAATACCGGCCGTCGGATCATAGCGCAATTTCTTTTAACATTTTATTTAATTCTGAATATTCTCCTATTGAGGAGGGAGGGTATCATTTCCGGAAGGGTGATTATGAACAAATCATAACAAAGCTGACACTCGTTCCATGAATATATATACTTATTAACTGTGATACTGTAGATGATATGTAATTTATTTATCAGGTTCACGCGGTGATCGATCAGTTTATTCATAAACGCACTGGAAAGTCTAAAGATAACGCTAGGTTTCGTGAGTATATCCCTAGAATCACTTTTGAAAAACGACGCAAGTCCGCGGTATGCAACCAAACTGCCAAAGCAAGTAAAAGACTTTGAGTATTGAATCCAACTTCGATTATAACTATTCTAAGTCATATTTTAGGTATTTCACTAAAGGATTAAAATAAAAATGGTATATAACGGCACTAAAACAAGCAATGCGCTTATCACCTAGTATATCTTAAGAGCGGATGTTTTTAAAAATATATTTTTACCTGTTTACGTGGCCCAAGCAGAGTCAACGCAGAGTGAACCATTCTCACCGGAGCTGGATTTTAAAATTTACATCACGCAAACTATCCAATTCGCTAGTCTTATATGTAATATGACATTTTGTTGTTGTTGTAAATGTCTAATGTTTTTTGTGCGCCTTTATGATAGTATTGCAGTTTCTAAATTCGCTAAAAGCAATGAAACTTGGCGACCATATTTGAAAAAACACATTGATGCAACTGAATTCTGATTCCTTCGACGTATTGCGTTGAGATGTAGGGTATAGCGTAGCAGTCTTTACTTTGCACTATCTCAGAACAGCACTCAGGAGCAGATTTTAAAATGTACGCACGATTCTCTCAGTCTAATAAAATGTTATTTTTTTCATATTCGAGACAACAATCTACGCGGCACTCAAACTACATCGTCGAAAACAATTGCACACCCTGATTGAATCAACAACGCGTTTTTATGGCGCATGGAGAAATTGTTAGGAACTACAAATTCGTAGTATATTGCTATAAACTGTACCCTTGCATAGATAACATACATATATAGAAATAGACGTTGTGCTAAAAATATGTAAAAAGTAATATAGATAACTGCAGAGCTCGTTCAAGCTAAACATTTTGTCCAGTGGAACCTGGTCTCGGAAGAAGTCTTGCTTTAGACTGAGAGTGAAATTACTCTAATTTGTAACACACGATGTCGGCTAAAAATGTAACATGGTCTTCTAGACGAGAATTCACAGACATTGAAGCTCTATTCTTAGCTTTTACGTTCAATACCTTAAGGTCATAACCCTCCGACCGTTCATAGCACTCCAAAGTAAAACAAGAAGGCAAACGCGCAATTCATTGACGATTACTTCGGCGGCTAGTCTATAACGATTCGAACCGTGGTTGCGGAGTAACTAAGGTTTTCCGTATTTAAAAAAGAAAAAAAAATATATATATATATATATACAGCGAAGCCACGAGACGAGTTGTATGCAGTCTTCATGGACAGACTGTGTCGAAGTCTTGACAAGGCTCTTCGCCACTTACTGGTTGACGCGCTTAGAACAGTTGGTGTCAACAGAATTGTATTAAGTGTCATCTTGAGTTTCCTCTATGACGACGCCCTATTAAATAGAGCGTAAACGAAGTGCTCTTCTCGAAAAGCAAAACGTGAGGACTCCCACTCAGCTGCATCTCATCATCCTTCTCCCCTCCGATCTCGTTAGCCATGTGAAACGGGAACTCAGGAAAGCCTCGGTGGTGATGCACGTCGATGATGTTGTCCTCTCCGATGAAGACCTTGGCGCCGTCAAGCGCCTCACTTAAATTGTTGAGCCAATTCATGGCTCTAAGAGGTTGTGGATAAACATCCTGGAAAACCAACGCCGTCTAATTCCGATGAGGAGGCGACTAAATCGAAGGGTACTTACTGCACGTTGCAACTTCACTTTTAGTCAAATTAGTTCAGTAGCTGGTAGACAGAGAATCGCAAGTAGATTCATCGTTCAAATAAAAAAACACTTTTTTTAATATATATATATATATATATATATATATATATATATATATATACAATAAACCACGATAGCGCTCGGCTGCGCCATACGAACAACTCCTGCACGCATCGTTGTGTTTATATATATATATATATATATATAAGCTTGTCTAAGCAAACTTTGGCTCTGCATATCTCACCAAGGCGACAGCTTGTCGACGACATCTGGCCACAAATAACGAACGCGTGCAGTAGTAACCTTAACAGAATGGATGGATATTCCTAGTTGGCGGGCGAATGAATGAGCTGCAAGACACTCCAAAATCGTTGAGCTTCGCGTAACGGGAAAGGCGCGGGCATACCGCCGTGTACACGTTTTTCGATCGGTAAGGTAGTTGTTGTTGTTGTTGTTGAAGCAATACTAGCGCAAGTAGAAGTGTTTCTGCCGCTGCAGCTGTTGGCGGTGATGCTGACGACGGTCTCTGTAGGCAAACAAAAATGGCTTAATGACATAGACTCCTTCGCCGCCTCTCCCTCCTGCCTCCGCCGCTCTTGTCCCGGACCGACATGATGATCCTCGACTTTCGGTCGGCTGTGGCCTGCGCTTCGTACGGCCCGCGCGCAGCTGCCGAGACGCAGGCAGTTGTCTGTTGTCTGTCCACCTGTCCACCTGTCTCTCGGCGTTGAGCGGCCATGGGTGTGAGTGCCCCCGTCCCGTCGAGAAGGTGCCCCCGACCCGAGACGGCAAAGCCCGATGCCAGGGCCCCCGGGCTTGTGCAGCAGCTGATACGGCTGCCGTCGCGTGGCAATGGCTCAACGACGAGAGGCCAGACGGCGGCCCCAGGACATGGACGTTCCGCTGGAGCTGCTGATCTCTGTTTGCCTACCTGTACGGCACGGACCATCGGGCAGAGCGACTGTTAGATCACTGCGTACCCTGACTTTGACTAAGCAGTGCTGCAGATGCTGTATAAATGCGTATGTACGCTGTGCACTACTGCAGATAAACACCCGAAAAAAAGCCTCAAAGCCGTAAAATTCCGTCCAAGAGGCGACTAGCGAAAAGTAGTTCTATCTTTTGTTGTCCAGAATTTATTTGTCAATGAGAGGGAAAGAGGGAGAGACGAAAAGTTGACGTAGAAGAAGTAACCAAAGGAGGAGAAACTTGGTGGTAACCAAGTTAGTCGCCGGCCTCTGAAACGATCGGTTGGCGAGTTGAGCACCGTGTTGGCTGCTGCCATATGAATTGTGTGTGTGAGTGGCGGCTTGGCCGCAAAATGTTACATCTTATCTTAAGTAACACAAACGTGATCCCAAGTTCATCACTTCGCCATGTGGAATCCAACTACATAGTCAGTTACCGCGGGTGTATATATATATATATATTTTAAGTTTGTTTTTTAATTAAATATAATATACGCTTCATGTATAAGGTTTATAGTCCTGTATCTGTCTTCACCCTTCCGGCAAGAGAAGTAGTGCAACAATTTATGCTCCGTGTCTGCGCATTCCATTGCATGATACTTGGCACACCTTTGCAGGCAGGACCAGTAGGTGGAAAACAAAGCATTTGCAGCATATATATATATATATATATATATATATCGATCGATCGACAAGCACGGACACGTTGGCCATGCTTAAATTACGCCTAAATCTTACGAGCCTTGACGGTAACGGAAACCGCCGCCTTGCTGAGAGGATCACACAGGGGAACCAGCTGAGACATTTTAGCCGTGTGTGTTAAAAAGATAAACAGCGCGGGCCTATGGTGATTTAAGCACCACTTATTGGGTAGTTACGAGCAAACACGTAAACTACCGATGCAGCTCTAACAGCAGTAGCACCAGTAGCAGCCGTAAAATAACGGCAGTAACAACAACAACAATAATAATAACCACAACAACAACAGTAACAACAACAAACGCAGCTAGATAGATAGAAATGCACGGATAGATTTATTATTCGCTTGACATCTGTACAGCGGCGTCAACAGCAGCCAAATCGAGCTTACTTCCAGACCGACACGTCAACGCAACTGAATGGAAATGAAAACGGAGACCGAATTTATATATATTCATGTATATATGCAAACAAAAGCACCGCATACAACATGAATCAGAGAAGCAACTGGGGGGACAATAGCTACAGAAGACAAGGGGACAACAGATATTTTAACAGAGACACAGCAATCGCGGAATGCAAACACAAATGGAAACGATGCAACGAGGAGTCTTGGAACTAGAGGGTGCGTTGGGATGTGATTCGGAGGTTGGCCATGGGCAACCTTTCGAATTTCGAGAAATCTTAAGCAGACACCAAAATCGATATAGAAGAGGGAAAAAAGTAAAAATAAGAGAGCACCTTTCCGACGGATAGCATTGCTAAATATAAGAGGTGGTAGAAGACGGGGTAAGTGGGAGGAACAATACAGGCTGATAGAAAAGAGAGGAGTAGATATAATGGTAGTAACAGAGACACATCTATGTGAGGCAGAAGTTCCACCGGGGATTCATGGATACAATTGGTATGGGACAAATAGAAGAACGGGGGCAGGAGAAAATAGGTTTGGAGGAGTGGGTATATTCATTAAAGAAAGCATAATAAGCAGAGAAATAAGTGAATTAAAAATGAAAGATTTGGTGGTGGTTGATATTGAAGGGCTTAGCGGGGTAACAAGGATTATATGGGTATACAGAGCGCCGAGTAATACGTTAGAGGAAAGTAAGAAACTGTACAGTGGATTAACAGAGGCGGTCGCAAATAGTGGGGGGATGGGAACTATGAACTACTGTGGCTTGGAGATATGAACGCCCACATTCATCAGTTAGACGGGAGAGAGGATAGGGAAGGGAAAATGCTATTACAATGGGTATCAACGGCAGGGCTAAATATACTTAATTTAGATAAAGTAGTGGTTGGAAAATATACGTATAGCCAAGGAAATAGGAAATCATGTGTAGATTATATTATGATCAAAGGAAAAATACGGGAATGGGTGGGAGAGATGATTGTTGATGAAGAACAGAAATGAAACATTGGCAGTGACCATAATTGGGTGGACGTTACGGGACAGGGAAGAGCTACTAATAAGTTGAAGTTAGACAAAAAGATAATAGACAAGCAGAATTTGGCACATAAAATAGATGAAATTAAACAACTTCTAGGGGATACCATAGAGATGGATCTAGACAAAATGCATACAATAATACGGGGTAAATATGATGAATGCTATAAATTAGTTAAGGGCGTAAGAGCGGAAGAGAGAGGCTGGTGGAATAAGGAGATTGAGGATGCTATATTGGAAAGAAAAAAGTGGAGCAGGGAGCACAGGAAGATAGAAAATAGAGACCCGGGTAAGGGCGAGGAATACTGGCAACGATATATGCAGGCAAAGGCAAAGATTTAGTATTTGGTACAAGAAGGAATAAAGCGGCAAGACGAACAGGAATTTAATAGTTTATTAGGGGCTCCAAGGGGACAACGGGTAAAGCGATTCTGGGCATAAGTAGTCAATGCAGGGAAAGAGCATGACTAACCTTGAGAATGAAAAAGTGTTCACAAAAGAAGAGATGAATGCGTCGGTAAAAGCACTATTTTTTATTAGTAATAGAGTTAGTGAAGGAAGATCAAGAATAAATACAGATATAGTCACAGGGGTAGAAGAAATAGAACAAGTTATTAGAAGAATGAAAGGGAAGACGGCATGCGGGTTAGACGGAATAACAATGGAGATTGTAAATGCGTTAGGAGAGAACTACATAAGTTATTTATCCAAAGTTTTTAATAACATCTTTGCCGGAGGTAGCATCCCGAGAAGTTGGCGTAAAGGAAGGGTATCTTTGCTGCCAAAGAATGGCGTCGATAACGATGATTTGAGAAATAGACTACCCATAACTATTACAACGAGTACGTACCCGTATTTTCATGCAAATTTTTAAGTGCCGGATACAGGAAAAGTTAGAAGCGAATGGTAAAATTGGGGAATGGCAACGTGGGTTTAGAAAAGGATATAGGTTAGACGACCATATGTTTCTACTGAATCAAATAGTTGAAATATCCAGGATCAGGGGACTGGGTTGTATTGGGGGCTTTTTGGATCTAAAGAAAGCTTATGATATATAATATATATAATAGAGATACACTGTACAAATTTATGGTTAAAGAAGGATTTGACGTAAGTTGGATAGGCTTACTGGAGGAAATTTATAGGGCAAACACAGTAATGATTAAACGAAAGGAGGGGGAATCGAGTGAATATAGTGTTGCTAAAGGAGTGAGACAGGGATGCCCTTTATCATCAGTTCTTTTTCTAATATATATAAAAATAATCGCTAGAAAGGTAAATAACACCGGGTTGGGGTGGCAGATCGGTGAAAAAGAAACCTTCATTAGAATTCCTCTTTTGTTGTTTGCGGATGATATGGTTATTTTAGCAAGGAGCGTAGAAGAGGTTCAAGGAATGCTTGATGCCTGTGGGGAGGCAGCAGATGAGCTAGATATGATATTTAACGAAAAGAAGAGCGCTGATTTAGTGTTTTCGGGGGTTACAATGGAGCGGAAGCTAAGGTTGCAGGGAAAGGAGTTAGGGTATCGGGATCAATATAAATATTTAGGTGTAACTATAGCGTCCAAGGGAGAATTAATGAAGGAGGAAGAAATATTGAGAATAAAGAAAGCAGACAGAGGTAGGAATTCGGTAAGGTGCAAGAGTCTATGGGGGTTCAATAGATATGTAGTTACAAGAGACATTTGGAAGGCAATGTATGTTCCAGGGCTGACTTTTGGAAACGCTGTTCTACTGCATAGCTCGGGTTTATGGAGAAAGTTAGAAGGGATTCAAAGAGAAGTAATTCGATTCTCATTGGGATGCCGCTTTAATTGTAGCAGAAAGTTTCTCGAAGGGGAAGGCGGTATGTCCAAATTCATTGAAAGAGAAGTGCAAAGTAAGCTGGGGTACTGTAGTAGAATTAGGGCATTGAATAACGAACGATGGGTTAAAAAGATACAATGGGTAAAAGGGGCAATGGGAGTTAAAACAAAATGGGACAGGAGGGTGGAATTTGCGGCAAGACAAATAGGACTCAGTAGTAAACAATGGGCAGACACTGTTATGTCCAGTGGGCAAATTAAAAGTAGGGTAAAACAGCATACACAGAGAAGTGGCGGACAGCACTTATGCAGAAAACTAGTTTAAAGGAAGTATACGGGAATATAAAATCGGAAAGGGGTGAAGTAGCATGGTTATATGATAATACAAGAGGCAGCGGGCTGTTAGCGGATGCGAGAGCCGGTATGTTAGACAAGAGGGTGCAGCGAAATTGCTACAAGAAATTAGAAACAACGATATGTCGGATATGCGGTAAAAGAGAAGAAACGATAGATCATCTGGTTAGGGAGTGTGAGCAATTAGGAGGGGTTAGGGATCTAAAATTAGGGGAAGCGCTAGGATTAGGTAAGGATGCAGAAAAAGCACAGGTAGAGATTACAAAGCAGAGACTATCCCGATGGAAGGTGCTCAGCACATAAAGGCAAAAATCGGCGGACTACAACATAGATAATTAATAGCTGCAGCGTTATGCGCCCCTGATATAGAAGGGTGATATGTGTACACACACCTATCAAGCGAATAAATCAATCAATCAATCATATATATATATATATATATATATATATATATATATATATATATATATATATATATATATATATATACAAAAAGAGAATAAAAGAGACAAATAAAAATACGAGAGTATGAGTCTTACCTTAATGTTTAGGTGAACCAATAAGCATGATGAGTGCACGCAAAACTTAGCTTTGTAGTCGGGTTGTAAGGCGTGCTAAAACAAACTACGATGCTAGCGTCTTCTGTTTGTTGTACAGAAACAAACCTTACCGTTCAGTTACCGTATCGTGGAATAGATGGACTAGCTGTTGACGATGAGTCAACTGTAACCATAGTAACATCTATATAAAGAAACGGGTCTATTTAGGTAGATTTACATTGTTTTCAGTTGTATGTTCAAAAAATGGTTACGCAGTAGTTTGCCTCGATCAGTAAACATCTGGCATCCGTCATCCGTATATATATATATATATATATATATATTCTAGTCTGCAGGTCGAGCGCTCTAGAAACCTGCCTCAGCCACTAGCCGTAAACAAAAGCACGTTTATGCATGCATGTCTAGTTAAGGACGTAACGACACGACAAAGTCTGCCTCCACCTACGACTCTATGTCTTCCGCAGTGTAGGTGCAATCTGACGGGAAAGCTCATGTAATCGGAGCTGCCCCGCATATAATACTACCCGTCGTTTGTAGGTGCCCTTCTGACCTTAATTTTAAAATTCCAAACCTTGCAATAATATTCACATTTCCACATCCACATCGCAATGCATGCGTTGGGAAATGACGCCAAGACGCGAAATAAACTACACATTTTAAAATAGCGTACTAAAGGTCCGTAAGAAGGTAGGCTCGTCGATAGAAATAGAATGAAAGAGCCAACGCAATGGGTTGCCACGAACATCGCCGTTCATACAGTGTGTCAAATGAAATTGAATCGCTGTGATTCGATTCACGAATGAAGACGAAATGAAATTTGTTTGTTGTTTTCGCCTTATTGACGACACCTATCCTATATCATTTGTGCCTTTACTGTAGAGGACAGCTAAGCGTTAGCTACGTTAGACGTAAAGCCATGCAAAGCTCGCCGCGTAGTCGAGTTGTTTTACGAGATGGATAGTTTTCAAGACATAATACTGTTTTCATAACCACGGTGCTTTACTAAAGGTACAGCCGGCCAGCCAACTCAACTAGCCAGGCCGTTGATGCGAGATAAAATATTTGAACCAGAGGGAGCACCCCCACGACCCTCAAAGAAAAACGACGATGGTGAAGAGCAGCGTCAAATCCTTATGCAGAGCGGTTCAGCAGTGAACCAAATACAGCGGGTTATCATACAGCCATGGAGAAGTGACACGTCTGAAAATAGAACATACATTACATGCTTACTCACCATTGGTTCGAGTAAACGTTTCGTGTGGTAGCAGCAGCAGCAGCAGTCCAGCTGGCAAATCGGTTGGCTCTAGAGATGTTGGCTGGTCGCTACTAAACACGTCCAGACCTAGACACATCTAGTCCCTTATGCAGGTCTAGTCGTCTAGCTTTCCTCGTTGTAACCTTTCGCATGGAACAAAACCTCTTTTTTGTTATGCAAATGTCCCTGATCCGCCGGACCTGAATGGTGTGGCGGCGTGCGTTGGCTCATCGGCACAGAAGACGAATGTTTGCTAAGTAGTAAAACCTAGACACGTGTCGTACCAAATGCCCAACGATGCAGCTAGTCATAATAAGTAGAAACATAATAAGTAAAAACATGATAATAATAATAATAATAGTAATAATAATAATAATAATAATAATAATAATAATAATAATCAAAATGTTAGAGATACTATTCTCTAATCCAGAAATCCAAAATGTGGTTCAGTACGACTAGATGTACGGCGGAATGGCCAGACGAATGAAGGACGAGTTATGCGCACCTCACCGCCACTTCGCTATTGACAGTCGCCATCAAATCGCGTCGACGTCGAATGAGGCGGCCTTTCCATCGCCTAACGCTGATTGTGTCGTGTCGGCCGACTCCCGACCTCGAAGTCGAGGTCGTCAATCCGTCCGGTGTTCTCCGCCATCATATCGTTGACGTCAAACGGCAGTCACTGAGTCGACTACATAGATAGATAGATTTACAGACAAAATGGGAGAGGCAGGCAGACGTATGCCAGTTCGTTTTCGAGGAATTACGATCTCGTGCCAGCCTAATCGTCGTCGTCGTCGTTGTCGTTATTGTACCTTAACCGCATCATCATCATCATCGTAAGGACCATAGAAGAGTCGTTTTAGGTATTCGCCATTGAAGAGTGGTTTTAGGTATCCCGTCATTGTAGGGAAGCAGCGGATATACGAAATCAAGGAGGACACGAAAATGGTGCACACGAGCCTCACCGGGTCGGTCGACTTCAAACTCCTGCAGCTGCTGGCAGATCCGTCCGGGGATCCAACCGCGGGACCACTGTGGTCGGCTCAAATGGTCGCGCGTCGAATGAAGATGACGATGTAGTCGAAATAGGAGCCAATTTCTCTCCGCCTTGAGGGCAGGTGCGGTTTCAAATGTTCCACACCGCCACAATGCTGAGTGCGTGGGCGGGCGACTGGGTAGATGGGATGGGTGGATTGCTGGCGTCGTTGTGATGTGTGAGTCGTCAGGCTATGATGGTCAGACTATGACTTCCCCCCACCACTATATTTGGTAGGCTGTAGAGGGCGGTTGGAGGTGGGGGGTCCGGCAGTGGCCAGCAGTTAGACGGTGGTGGGTGGCACGACCATCTTGATGGACTGATGGCAGCAATGCATCGCTTACTAGCCTGCAAGCATTACTGACAGCGCAAGTCTACTTTCTAGAAACTTGCCGCTACATTTTTGGGAGTAGCTTCGCCAATTCCTAAGTCGGTAGTACTGATGAGGTTTACTGAGGCTCGCAGCACATGCAGAGTATGTGCTGCTTCAAAATAGAACGTATGACTTCTCGTATCAGAGGCCATCTCCCGTACTTCGCGTCCATCAATACACAGAAGTATAAACTACCTACTAATATACCCTAGATTTTGCTGGTTCCGCTACTCGCCAGCAGTTTAGTCTTACCAGCCACGAGTGGCAAAGGAGAATGTGCGACTACCGGGTGGGCGTTAATACTTCATACATATACGATACAAAAAAACGTGTAATCATTGAACTCGGAAAGCAAATATATCGCCGTTGTTAAAGCATAGAAAAATAAACTAGTGTAAAGACAAGCTGCCTTTGTTTGGTCTAGAAACGCCAGCTCTCAGAGCAGCAACAATTTTTTTTTGACTGTAGCGAGAAACATCGTGTCATACCAGCTTACGTTATAAATTCACTTTATTTATGCAGATGTTATGCAGATGAGAATTAGTTATGCAGATGAAATGCTCTGCATTTTGGTTGAACAGGTGAAGCGAGAATGCATCACAACAATGCAACAACAACAACAGCAACAGCAACAACAATAATAACGACCACAACAACAACAGCAATAGCAACAATAGTGACCGCAACAGCAACAACAACAACAATAACGACCACAACAACAATGACGACCGTAATAACAACAACAATAGCAACAATAGTGACCGCAACAGCAACAACAACAACAATAACCAGGAATGTATAACAACAGCACCAACTATTGCCAGCCATTTCTACTACAGTTGTTACTTCTTGAACAATAACTACGGATGTTCTAGCGACCCGACGTAGCAACGACAACAGTAACCACCATCGTTTGAATAGAAAACAAGAGACAACCAGAACAATGGTAATAACAGCCACAGCCATAACGGCTACAATAACAACGACAGAAGCAATAACACGAGTCTGTGACGACGCCGACGACGCCGACGACGACGAAAACGCCAGCGCGAGGCGGTGTGGGCTTGTCCTAATCGCCATGTTTGCATGCACGGTAGGCCTGAGCGGGTAGGACAGGGAGCGGGCGAGTACACAGGACTAGCTAGATGTGGAAGACCCACGTACACGAGTCGTCCTGAATTCCCGCCAGCCGAGTTTCTGCCGCTATAGCCGACAGGCATTGATCCTGTTGACTCCGTCGCCAGGACCCGCAGTCCTTTCTCTTATTCCCGCGCAGCGTGCGTTCCGCTGCGCTGCAAGGTGCTACTTCGAAAGCGTTGGCCCGGGGCCATACACAGCTTACAGATAGGTAGAGAGAGAAAGAGAGAGAGAGCGAGGTAGAGAGATAGCGAGGGAGAGAGATGCCTATCGCAGGGCCGAGCTGTGTTGGGCCTTAGGGCTCGGGCCCCGCTCACACACAATGACAACGGCTACGACGACGACGACGACGACAGCTTGGGCACCATTAGTTCGAGGTGTCGATAGCCCATCATGCATTCGATGTTCGTTCACTCAGTCATCCTCCTCGTCCTGCTCCCAGCCCACGTCGGCGTGCCTAGCCAGCTTTCCAAGATATGCCTTGCGGCAGCAGCAGCAGCGGCCGACACGCCACACCATGCCGACATGCCGCTAGTACTCAATTTCCTCGTGTTTAACAAGGATGCGCTTGACTTCAACTCATTGACATAGGGCGGCCCGGCTAGCTGTTCTAGCGCTTCTCGCTTTAATGCGAATATGCGCGTTCCCTTTCTACTTCGTACGTGGGCTCCTAATAATGCTGATATATATATATATATATATATATATACTGAGCAAGTGTGTTGAGCGGTGTTCCGAGTGGATCGAAATCCTTAATAACAATTCCTTGTCCGTGCTACAGAGTTAAACGCATCGCTGTGTCATCGGACATTATTACTGTCGTTACGGCTTTTCTTTCAAAGGGCGAACACCTGGCTCGTATTGGTGTGATGTTCGATTGAAGAGATGCTCGTGAGCAAAGACAGATTTTCCACAAGCGCGTACAACAAAAAAACTCCTTGTCAACTAACTTTCGGATTCTTGTGCGTACCATCGAAACTGAATACTGACGATTGCAGACTACTTTGAGAATGCATCTATATCAATGCCTCAACTTTGGCCAGCTGTTTTTTAAGCAAATCGTCGGTGGCACTGCGGACAGCAAATCAATGCCAAAAGCGCAAAAGTGTCCAAAGTGTGACGCCACACATCCATTAAATTCTACGAATAATTTGAAAAAGCCACATAGCTAAAGGTGGCCTCGAGAGTCTTGATGTCGTCAGCTGACAGAACAAATTTGTCGCAAAGTGCTGTGAAAAATGACCAGCCTTCTTTGATTTGCTGTAAGCCAAAGCCAAAGCTAGAGCACGTACTGCGATTTGGTATATGGCACAACTTTATACGCCGGTTCAGTACAAACGCGTGTTCCGAGGAGTATTGAGTGACTATTCGGGATAAGGTGACCGTCTATTGCTAGTAGCAAATGATTCATTGAATAGTTTGCTATCAAGGCTAGACGCCCTAGGGGAGACGCCCAAAGGAGGGAGGATCGACGACAAAATATTGATCTATATAAATGCAGAAAATAGGAATAACTCAAACAGTTCCATATTTCATTCATCATCATTGCCAGAGGAAACTGTTGGGACCTGGATACCCGTTGGCTTCATACGCTTGTACTAGGACCGCCTGTTACTAAGCAACAAAATTGCTGCCCGACTTGACGGTGACCAAACAACAACAACAGCTTCGTGTCGCTTTGAGCAGAAAATTTGCAGGTAATGAAACCTGGGTTCATTTCTATGATCCGCTTTCAGGCTCTCTGAGCCCAGAGTGGTTACCCGTTGAAGCAGGGCCCGCGGCGAAGACAAAGCGCTACCAGCGACTTTCGATTGGTATATGACTAAGTGCTTACCAGAAGTGTTTGCTGAAATCTCGAGATGGCACCCTTGGAGCAATCGTGCAGCCATGTCCCTGTTCATTGACTTGGCTCGTCCTTACTGCTAAAATCTCCGTGCAACACGTGAAAAGACCCTCAATCAGCTGTCAAGCACGAACTTGAGAACGTGAACACAAGCGAGTTAGCGTTGCTTAAATACGTTACATCAAGCGTCATGTTTCCTTGCTTTAGCCTCATGCTTCAGAAATGTTTTGACCTCAGTGGAAATCTACGTGAAATTTCGGTGGCGTCATGGTTTTTATGTGTCTCCGATAGCTTAGGAATGTTTCTTTAGAACGTATAAGTTGTGGAACTACAGCAAATCCAACATATACACATTACCTGCATTTATCAGTCAGATCCGTTTATGCACGTATCAACGATTATCTTTCCTATATATGCGTGTACTATGTGAAACGTATGCATATATATATATATATATGATTTTGTTCGATCTATGTATAAATACAGACATGCATAGGTATATACGTATGCAACAATTCCAGATGTCGTTCACATACCGGCGGCCATACATAGGATAAACAAATCATATGAGCAATTTAATAAATAGTAATATTAGACTATCTTTTCTCTCTTTTCCGGCTACTTGAGATAGTCCCTCGAATTTTCTGCCCTGCCCACTAATATTTTGTTGCGTTTTCTCGCGTGCGGAAGATGTTGTCCATGATCGACGTCGTACTTTGTGTTACCACTCACTGGGTTTGTCGTGTCAATCAATCATTATTGATTATTTTTGCTCTTGCCGCTGTTACAGTCGTTGTGGTCGATAGCATTTCGTCGGGTGATCCGTTCCATTGGCGTTGCTCCTGACCTCTGATTGAACCGCAACGCAAGCAGACGACAGCGCGCGCAAAGACATCCATCGAGGCGTAGTCGATGTCCATTCGATGTTCATTGGCGATGGCCCGTCGGCGTACATCGTTGTGACAGTTGTTGGCACTGCCGTCGTCATCATCTTCAGCAGCATAATCTTCGTGATCATCCTCCTCATGCCTCCGCCAAGGAAGTTTGGCAATTGCAGAGCGTACTGCCGAGTGAGTGGGCCGAGTCGGCCGGCCGCTCGTTCACGGATCCCACGCCAGCCAGCCCGCCCACTTCTCGAGGCTGGATGAGGCCGGCAATTCAGTGCCAATCTTCGGCTTACAGTAACGTCTGCCTTCATTTTATATCTACCCATCTATCTACATACCTACCTACATATCCGTCATTCTCTCTCCCTCTCCTTTGTTCTTGCTCTCTTGCTTCTATCGTTCACTCACGCCCTCTCTCTTTTTCCTTGCACAGATCTTCTATCTCGGGTGTTCTCCCGCTTATTTTCCTAGATAATTTCTGCACTTCTATATATGTTCCCCTCTAATATTATTTAGTGCTCTCCCTTTCAGCCGTCCTCTTTGTATTTCTTCTTCCTACATCAAATTTCGTGTGCGCGGTCTCTCTCTCTGTCCCTCTTTTCCTCTCTCCTTCTCTCGTATTTGACCTCGTTTTGTTTCTGTGCTTTGCTTTTTTCTTCTGTGTGCATCTCCCATCTGTGCCACGCATTTCCAACAATACGCGACCCCCGCGTTCGATCATGAACGCAGGCCATCTAGTCCTGGTCTGAAACAGGCGCCACCGTCGGCGCTCACGCACGGGTACCATTCGTTTCTGGCCAACGGGCAATGATCGCTGTTGGCTTGATCTACCTGAAGCCCCCCCCCCCCCCCCCACCTTGTACACTGAACAACAAGCACTCGTGATCGCGCTCGTTGTGGTTCAGCTACATTAGTTGTAGCGGCAGCAGTAATGTAAAAGTAGCCGGCATAGCAGTAGCCGGGGTAATTGTAGTAGCACTCAGGTCAAACTAGTAAGAGCAACGGTATCATCAGGCCGAAGGTAGCAGTGTGCAAGTAGTCCTTGTCGGAGTAGAAGATGACCATCCGAGATCTGACCCGAGGCTTGACCCCAGTGGCGTTTATTCTGCGTGGCATGCTCTGTCCACTGTGGTGTGCTCTGGCTGCCATATGCCGCCACTGCTGCTGCTACTGCCATTTCTTCTGCTGCTGCTGCTGTTTCTGCTGTTTTCACTTGGCCCAAGAGACAGAGATCGTTACTTAGGGTGATCTCTGCAACTACTTCAACTGCAACTACAACTCTACTACCCGAGAGGCGGCAACGAGTAGGTAAGGGCGAGGGTAAAACTCTCTGGTTGTTTTCGTTGGGGCTGGAAGGGAGAAGGGCCAACAGAGCCCGCTTTGAGGGTGCATCCATCTGGATCATTGTACTCCCAGGCCTGCAAGCCAGCTAGCGACGTGGAGAGGTGGTCGACGTTCCCGTACCGTGTCGGCAGAGCTGACGATACCCGCTAGCCGCCAGTAGTCGCCGGTCGGGTCACTGAGCGTTAAACGCCCGAAGAACAAGACTCGGCTCTGTGCTGCACTTTCTCCCCAATGGGGACTACGAAGTTGGCGTACGTGAAGTTGGAGTCGAAGAAGGCAGTCGCAATGGCTACCACGACGACGATGACAACGACAACAACAACAGCAACAGTAGGAACAACAACGCCCACATCAAGGACACAGACGACAACCTTCTGCTTTTGCTGCTGCCGCTGATGTCCATCTATCCAAATGGAATAACGACAACTAAAAACAGCTCGATGTTTTTCTCTATACTACCTAGCTACCTTCTCCCCCTTCACCTTCCACTACTCGATATGGAAAGAAACAGGCGGTGGAAAGACGGGGCCGTGGGACAACAGGGAGCAAACTGGCAAGCGGCCGGCCCCAACCAGTCGACCACTGGCAAAGCTATACCGCAGGCGGAACCAATCGTGTGCCGGCGTCGACAAACCCCAATAAGGCCCCAAGGTGGTCATTGCCGGTTCCCTAGAACGGGGGTGATCGGAGGGGGGAGGCGTTGCACGGATGGATGAGAATCATTTCAGTCGGTGTTGATAGAAGCGATGACGACGACGACGACGACAACGACGTTGCCACAGACGAGGCTCGCCGGTCTGCCGGAGTCACGTCGTACGCAAAAACGTTCTGTCAGGTTCGCCTCGCTCAACATCGACGGGGTTTTCCCGTCTCCATTGGCTCATTATCTAGTGATGATGAGCTGGTGCCGCTTCTGCTACGGCATTTTTGGGAAGGCTGCTGGTGGTGGTGCTAAAGTAGCAGCTAGTTGTGTCGCTACGAGGTTCCGCGTTCGACCGATTGTATCCAGCGCCCTATGAGCGGGCGAATGAGAAGCTAAAGGGGCGAGGTGCCGACCCCGACCGTATTATCATCGACTACGCGTAAAAGAATCATGTTCGTTGCTCATCTTGTTCCTCTTGTGCAGAAAGGAGAAGGAGAACAGGCGGATAAACAAAACAGCGTACTTACTAGCGATGTTTTCGGGGTCGTGTACCTCGTACAGAGTCTAGCACCGAGAGCGCCTTCTCTTGCGTCCATTGCCCACTGTCCAACAAGTGTCGTCAATTGCATGATTTTTACACTCGTTGCTTTAATAAGAACAATTATTATTATTCTCTATAACAGCGATCATTTCTAATTCTTCGTTTTACCTAAACTAAAGACATGGCCGTCAACGAAATCGGTACTTCAGATTTGTGGCATGTCTCTGCTGATGCACGTACTGAAACTAATGCATATTTCTCTAGTATATAGGTATAAATACTAGTCGGGCTTATAAGTATGACAACATGTGTAACTAGCCATACCTTTATGGATATTTGCTAAAGGCACACTTTATTGCTAAGGGTGCGTTTACACATGCATGTAGGTACCTGTTTGAATAAATGACATGTGCGCAGGAAGCTTATGCACATGCCTTATCAAAGATGTATCCCATAATGTAATACGCTTTGAAACACAAATATGTATTTTTTCATGCAGACCTCTGTTATCTGTATATATGTAAACATATTGGATCGAAAGGACTACATGCAAATAATGGACACGGATCGTTCAAGTGTATCAAATGAATACTGGCAGTACATAGCTATAGTATTATTGTGCTGCATTGTTGAATCAATTTGGTTCTCTAAAAGAATCACTTGTTATGAAGGTGTAAAAATCGAATGAAAGAAAGCGGCTCAGCCATATTTGGCGAGGCAAGCCTTCAAGCCCTGCCCCCGTGTCAACTTGGCGCCACGGTGGACCCTAATTCCTTCCACATAGAGCGGCTCTTAGGAAAGGCGGCCCCGTCCGTGAGCCGTTTCCATGCAAGTCGTGTTAAAACTGGCTGTTAAGATCCCTCAAACATTCCCGGCCGGCTCACAACACATATGAAGCTCAATGGAATGGTGAGAAGAAGGGCACTGAGAGGAGCACAAATACCATCCGCACTCAAGTTCAAAGGTCGATCGACGCGACCGATGCTTCTAAGATAGATGGCGTCATTGGCTGTTTGGAGTCACCTGCGTTATCTCTCAAAAACTTCGTGGTGTCGACAATTATAGAACCCAGTTTCTCCAAAGCATTATGCATGGAGTGGTAGCTCTTTGACAAGGTCACAAGGACAAGGACTTAAGGTCACAGCTCGAGTTGAACTTGCTAAATGCTGTGGTATATGTTGCGGCGCAGCGTTTTCTTGCTCCACAAGGTATGACTTTAAACTCTTGCAGGCTCGTGTCATAACCCGTTCTAATGGAATCGAATAGGAATAAGGGTCACGGTTCGAGGTGAAAGGTATGTGACTATGCGTTCTTCGAGGAACATCGAGAAGTGGAAGCTAGTGGGGTAGGCTTTCAGTCCTGTAGAGGTTCTTCCACGACGAACACACTGCGCAGCAAACATATGGTCTAAAAGAATCGAGAAGCCGTATTTGGGTTGTTATCGATGGATTCACTGGTCTTGCGTGATTGTTGGCCGACTACTTAGAACTTTTATATAAGTAGAACTGCGATTAGCAGCTTCGGAAGGTTCTAATAGCCCCTGGCTTTTCAGTACCGTCTGAAACAGCTTTCATAAAAGCGATCCCAATCTTAAACTCATCTTAGAATATATAATCATATTCTTAGAATAGCCGTGACAATCTGTGAATAGTTGTTTAACGTTATGTTCTTATTTTCTGCCTGTAATTGTCCTGGGATCCTCTGCGAGATCTGTTTTTATTTTAGCAGCCGGCCTCTTTAATGCAATGGGCGGTAACAGATTACAGAGTACCGCCTGGCCATCTCAATGCAATGCTTGCTTGTGCGGCCGGTGGAGCGACATCCGCGTGAGAAATCTGTCTTTCGACAGGTTCAGAGCTGACTTTGTGTGGCTCCTTTATCAGTGACGGAAACTGATCTAAGACAGGAAGACGCGCAGAGACTGTCGCGTAGAGTTTGACTTGTGTAGTTTCTCTGTATACTTCCTAACTCCGCAACTGCGTGAGCAGCTGACGCCATGAGCCTTCTTTTGAAATCCCACATCACTTATCCAAGACAACTGCATTTCCCACAGGCGGGGTAATTACGTTTTTAACACTCTGAAGCTTTGTGCCCATACCTACGACGTCGCAAGAATAACAACGGAGCCCCTGATGTGCACAATGTGACCTTAATGATCTTGCTGGTCATGCCCATTTCCGGGACAGGTATAGCGTCAAAACCGAGTCAAACTTTGGCGCTGGCGTTCTCTTGCGGTTGCTCTTTCCTTGATGACGTCGTCGATCCGTGACATTTAGTAATGCATTGAAGATTCTTCTCATTTGTTCGTCTGCCGGCTTTGCAAGATGATGATGCGCGAGATGACTGCTGTGAATAATCGGTACCGCTCAAATAGGTAACGGGCGACCCTTGACGGGGCATATATGGAGACCTTGGGCGTGAGCCGTTAAATACCAAGCCAACAGCGAAGAGATAAGCCACGTCCTAAGCGTAATACATCTGTGGTGAGGGCAGCCTCCCTCACAACATCATCTTCATTGCGATCGACCCGTTCGTTCATCGAAAACGTCTCCGCGACGACTTTTTTCCAATCCACACTGCTAGTTGCGATCACTGGGCCAAGAATTCTTCAAAATAAAAATCGCACACTTTTTTGGCACCCCAATCCGCACGTGACTACTCCCGGCAACCGCGAGCACACGATACAAATACGATACAATAATAATTATTAGCTCCCACCAAGTGCTGACCACTGTTAACCATAACTTACTTTCAATAATTGTATACCCATCCCTAGAACTAACATTATAAATTCAAGTTATGACTTGAGGACCCTCTGAGAATAAATTGCTATTAAGGCATCTTCTATACAAGCTTTTATTAGCACAACGAACACACGTGAAATTAGTGGCTGCTTGACTTTTTGCCGGGTGGTCTTTGGCTTCATTTGTCACTCATTAGCTAAAAGGAGGGGACATATTACCCTTGAAAAAGAATAATGACTTTATCCGGCATATATAGTATGCGGAAAGAAGCTGATTAACGAAGCGTTGGTCATTTGTACATGCTGGGACGTTCCTAGATTGTTCACTGTCATAACGAACAATTGCAGACATGGAAGCTTAACGAATTTGCCGGGGCAACTGTTCAAGTGAGAAAAAAGATAGCAGAAAGAGAGAACCTAGCAAAAAGAGAACTCGCAGCTCGTAGACGTCGCCATTCTCCACAACTCTGACTGACTCAAACAAATCCTACCTCTTTTGCCAAAATAGATTTTCACGCGCCCAATGCGCCGTGACCCTACTGCGTCGTACCATTATTTAACGCTTCAGATGGCCGAGGTGACGGTTTTGCCGCTAGTTCGCTGAAAGTTACATGTGTACCGTGTAGTCAAAAATTTAGCGCACCTATAACTACAGACACGCTTCTGTTCGTACTGATCTAAACTGTATTAACATACATATTGTTTATTTCGCAATAGCATTGCATTTCAAGATATATATATATATATATATATATATATATATAAATATAAACTGTATTGCCATCTGTAAAACGCGTATAATAACGATTACACATACGTACGTTGCGCGCTACTCACGCAGCGAGCTGCAAAGTTCGTTAGCGACAGCGCAAACTGTTAATTGGCCGCACGCTGGTAGCCGAACTCGTATGTTCTCGGACGCATTAGACACAGAAAACTAAACAAAGTGTTAAACAGGTGATCTATTTTTTGACAATTGATCAATTTATCAGGTTTAAGCCTAGCTTCATCATATGATCCGCCGCTCGAATTCGAGTCTCCTCTGTGCGTAAGCCGCTCTTATTTGTGTCTAAGTTTAGCTTACGGAGGGTCATTCGTTCAACTAGCAAGGAAAAACTTTGGCCATAATTTGGCATGCTGGCATTCCCTGTTGGTGTGCCTACGATCTGGTTCACCTTCGGCTTGATGACTTGCCATTTCATAATTAGCGCTAAGCGAAGGTGACTGGGCTTTGATTTGCAAGAACGCGCGTGGCTGACAGAGAACAACAAATATAGAATACAGTGGCAATTCCAAGGGATACAAAAGTATATAGTAATAATATGAGAGCTTCAAGCTTAAGTCCCCTAGAGGAGTAGATAGTAGCTACCGAGCGAAAATGTAGATGTAGAGGTAGGTAGATGAGAAAAGAAATTGCGCTTCCCGCGCAATAAGGCCATATTTTAGGGTAGCTATAAAAGAAGCGTATATACTGGTGTTGTATAATATATCCTGCCCAAACAACTCAGCTCAGGCTTTGTCGTCAATCTAATACAAGTATAAATATGTCCGTTCGTAATCTCGTACACTTGTTCTGATGAACGGCTCCCCGTCTACCAGGTCGACTGTTTGCTTTTCTGTTGTTCTCCATAACTATATATAAGCCGGCCTGATCGTACGAGTTCGAACAAGCACCCTGTTTGTCGAAGCGTTCGCCTAACGTAGACGGGTAGGGACATATATTTCGAAGCGCTGTCCCGTCGGCCTGCTATAAACTACCGCGGATTCCATTTGGTTTATCAAAGCGGATACCTCCAATAGTCCCTGTTGTAGCCAGCAGGCAAGCACGAAAAACATCTAAGTGATTGCCCGGTTTTAGACGTCATGCTGTCCGGATATTAAGTTTTCCCTTTAAATTTGTTCTAGAATGAAGTTCTAGGACAGCTGCACGGCGATAGTGCAACTAAATTGGCGGACAAATTTCCATGCCGGCCCGTCTAAAAAAAAATATAAACGGAAATATTGACGGAACGTAACGTAAGAGTAATATGAATATGCGTACTCCAAACAAAACATGAGAATCGTTTTGAAATTCAAAGAATTCTTCGTTCCAGTAACTTTAACCAAACTTGCTTCTCCCCAGTGGCCTTTAATCAGTGGCGGCGTGGTCTAGGGGATTAGTGCGCTAGTCATGGTTGTCATCTACCGGTCCCCGGTTCGAACCCTGTTGTTGATCGAATTTTCTTTGAGCAATCCTCATTGAGATTAGATGAATAACCATACCGCTGAGAGTCAGCGGCCATGCTGCCACAAGGACTGTTAGGGAAACCCTAGATATCTTAACATGTCCGGCTCTCGGTGCTTTGAAGAAATACCTCAGGTTGAGTTCCAAGCCCGTAGGGGACGGAGGGATAGTCTAGAATTAAAAACAACCTCCTTAAAAAAAAATGTTTAATTCTAGTGGCCTTTAATCAAAGATACTCCTTCTCAGTGACCGCCGATAACTGAACCGCTTTTTAATCTCTTTTTCATAGCAGTTCTCGTTATTGAAGATGAATAGATTTTGTGCGCTATTGTTAACTTCATCTAAAGGCATAAGTAAATTATGATTTAAGGGAACAACTGGTGAACTGGTATTGGGGTGCTCAGCTGAGGTAGCGACAAGCTGATTCTTCGAATGACTGTTAGAAACAAATACAAAAAAATAACCGCACTAACTGTCTGGTATGCTTGCAGGAAGTTAGAGTGGGACGATACCCCAGATATCTGTCCAGCTGCCAGTGTATTCCGACCAGCACTATTGGCTTAGTGTTATCCAATTAAGTCGACGTCTTTTAAGAGGCAGGATTTATCCACCCTGTCTTTAATAAGACAGGGCAATTAGAACATCCGTTGCATTTCGTGGACAATGGTCATTTGTAGCTGTGCATATGATAGAGTCCGGTTTAGGCTTGATATCTTGAAATATTGGTATCTTGTTGTACGGTGTCTCATTTAAGTCGAATGTCGAGCTAATAGTAACTCTTCAGAAAAGATGCATGCGGAATATATTTGGATTGACCTGTGAAGCAAATACTGAAAATCACAAGGCCTTGTGACAAGTTATTTGATGCTTAATTACCGCCTGGTAAGCAAAAATGCCAGTCGATAATTAAGCATCAAATAATCTAGTGTTTAGAGTTGAACCAAACTTAGACAAAAGATTTGTTCATTTCTCCGGATAAATTAAAAACATGTGTATTTAGATGAGTTTAACTGCACAATTAAAACGTTACAAATCTATGAAACACCGTTATGTAATATGTACCTTGGGGGGGCTCTTCGTAATCTTGCCGAACCTTGCCGACAGTCCAACCCAAACCGTTGAATTCCATCGTTACCAGGAAATGACACGTCATATCTCAACGCCTTGGCATTTCTCCTTCTTCGGCCCGACTGCCGCCGCATTGCCCACCCACGCCAAGGCGGAGGTTCGATCAGCTGCTGATCTAAAGCCACCTCTAGCGTTGGCGACAGAGTGTGTGTCGACTGAGTAGTCCGCACAGGTGTCTAGCGGCCACCCTATGCAGTTCTCCTGAGTGAGCTAGGCTTGTTCTACAAGAGTGCGCACTGAGATGATTATCACCAGTTCAACAACAAAATGCAAGGATTTCCTTCTTCAGAGCAACTTGTAAATACGTCTGTTCCTTCTCAATGAAAGCTTCTCAATGATGATGCATTTATTCACACAAAACTGAGCAGATATCATTAGACCATAGAAACACTAAACAGCAGGTATCGCAAAATCAAGTCGATCTTTTGTTGCACCCAGTCAATTAGTACCTAACATTTTGTTGTTATACCTCCTCTATGGTCGGTCATGCCTCGGCATTCATTAACTCCATCCATATCGATGCTTCGAGAGACGGGCTGAACACGCGGTACGTTGCAACAAAAGCGAACTTGCGTTCATCAATCGCATTCATGTTAGAAAGCGCAACAGCCGAAGTACGAGGGATACTACTTCGAATGAACGGTGCCGGTTTCCGTTTCAGGACAGCATAGAGAGTCGTTTAAGCTACCGTTGCAAGTTTCGTAGATAGTTGAGTCGTGTCGAGCTTTGTCGATCGCAACTACGTAATTGTAGGGACATGAACAGAGTAGCACAAAACTCTAGCACAAGAGAAGGACAATGTTGCACGACGTCAATAACAGCAACAACATTACCAACAGCAACAACAGCAGCAACAGCAGCAGCAGCAACAACAACAACAACAGCAACAGCAGCAACAACTACAGCACGGCTTGGTGTTATTGAAGAGCAGTCTCTGGGGCACCCAACTAGAAAACGTACGTCGTTTTTCTTTAAGTATGCAAATCGGCGTCTTAGAAGGAATGGGATACGGATCGAGTTCGAGGGCGCCACCCACTGATAACTGAGCCGCTGAAGCAGGTTCGACTCTTAAGCAAATAGCTCGCCGTCGAATGCTCTTCCTACTCGCCTTATGCTTCTGAGGCAAGACAAAAACTGCGTGATGGCATCGAAATCTCTCTTTGGTCGGCTAGTGCATAGAGAATAAGGTGAATGTAGAATTAAATGTAACTTTTATTTACTATGTACATAGAACAAAATAGTATATATGTATATATACTATTTTGTTAGTAATTTCTCATTGAACTTCAAATTTTCATAATTACACATTTTCAACAATTGTAACAAATGAGGGCATTTTGCAAAAAGGCTTTCGCTTGTGTCCTGCTTGTTGTTCGTCTGTTGTCGGTGTGGACAGCCTACATATTACATAACGATGTTTCATGAACATTTTAATGTTTTAATTGTGCTGTTAGACTCATCTAAATACACATGTTTTTAATTTACCGAAGAAATTAACAAATATTTTGTCTAGGTTTATTCTAACTCCAAGTATCAAATAACTTGTCACTGGCCTTGTGATTTTCAGTATTTGCCTCACAGGTCAATCCAAAAATATTCCGCATGCATCTTTTCTAAAGAGTTATTATTAATTCGACATTCGATTAAATAAGGCATCGTAATACAAGACACAATTTTTCAAGTGTGGGCATATAAGTGCATAATACACGATTTTCTTAAATTCGAGTGAGGCAATATATCGTAACTTGTGCAAAAATAAAGCCCTCGTCCTATATTTGCTTATTATATGTTTAATATGATTTTCCAATTGAATGGTACTATGGAACGTCAGACCTAAGGTATTCATAGCTGTGTACCTCACCATTTATCGGGCAATTGTAGTTTACTTCAAGGTCTCAAAGCTCGAGCCAGCAATAGAGGCGAAACATAGTCTGGTAACATTACATTTGTTCAGTGGCAGGTTTTCAACTTTTAGTATTAGCATAACAATTCAAGGAAGCACATAAGTGGTAGGCAATGTTAAGTGGTAGTTCAGCAGCATGCCCCATCTTCATTTTCATCATTTTTGTTTTTTTTTTCATTGAGACATAGATTGTTGATTCGCAACAGGAGATTGATCCGAGCCATAGCACTTGTTCCCTTCTCTATTAGCTCACTTTTTATATAACTCCTAATCAGGATGCATGTATTATCCGCACACTGAACCATTTTCACATCACTGCAGAATAAGTGTAGATCGGTCATGCATATATATATATATATATATATATATATATATATATATATATATATATATATATATATATAATTATATATGTCGCTTTAGCGTTCGAAACTGTCACGTAACTGAGCAGCTCTGTACAAAACTTACAATTTGTATAATATAATCTCCGACATACCAAGTATGGTCACGCTTAACTTTAACTAGCTTCCGATGATTACGAAAAATCAGAACAGATTCCAATGGATCCATACGAGAAAAAGAGCAGTGCACTATTTGTCAAAACTGTGGTACGAGAGTTATACGCTCACGACACACAAGCGCCAAGTGTATTCAGTGCCTTGAGTGGATTCGTCTCTTCTGTACGAAACTCTCGGTCAACGATGTTAACGATCGTGCTAAACAGTGAAATGTGAGAAATGCGCGCCACCATTGTGTGTCCCAGAGTTCCCAGGATATGGAAATAGGCGATGCATCAACTGATGTCAAGCGCGCGCCCGAAAAACCCAAACGCAGAGCTGCTGAAGCAGCTATAAATAGAGATATGGAACATAAATGAAATACTAAATGATATATCTTCGGAAAATCAAAATCTTAAAAGAACTAGAGACACGCTGTATGTAACGAATGCGAAGCTACGTGCTCTAATACAGTTTGAGACTCAACAAACAAGGAAATCTCGTGCTCGCTCCGATGATCGATCCATGTCTTGCCTATATGTATAAGCGACCCACAGCCGTTGAGAAGTCAAGAAGTACCGAAAAAGTGCTCTAGCTGATACTGAATTCTAACCGCTGCCAACAATGAGAGCTCGAATCAGCACCCGGCGGATTTTCATCTCTAACAGCTCTACAATTATCTCAAGACACATGGTCATATTTATTCCGTATCAGTAAAATGCCTTCGATCACATAGGCGCGATCACAAGTTCTACGTCGAAGTTGCAGACTCGGAAAGGACGAAGCCCGGCATTTTTCTCCTGTGGTCATGTGGGATCTAAATTTGTGTGAGAAAGTTAATCGAAATCATGACTGCCCTGCGGCCGAACTATATATTCTGTACAGAAAACCACATCCTGCCGTTGCGGTCGGAACATACTATACAGAACAAACTAAGCTATATTTACCTGAATGCACGATCTATTGTAGAACCTGGTGAGTCTAGAGACTCTACATCAATGGTATGCATACAGATACAGCAATGATAGCTGAGACGGCGTACTGAACTATCGGTTTGTTCAGTGGTGAGGAACTATTTCATGGTTTTAGAAAGGATCGTGACTCACAAGGCCGTGGAGTTTTAATCGTCGTCCGAAGTGAGGAGGTTGACGTACCGCATTGTAACTCCGGTGGTATGCAATGCCATTTTAATGACCGCACAGTACGGCTTATGCCAGCGTGTTTCTCGCCTCCTGGCACACAGGACACTCTTAAAACTAAAATGGACATGTTAACACCGGAGCGATCATTGCTAATAAAATCTGACCATACAGTTTTACTTACTGGGGACTTTACTCAGCCAGAAATATCAACATGTTACAGAAGCGACACGTGTTGGCAGTCAACGCGATTCGCTACTAGACATTGGTCTTTGCAACGATGATTCGGTGGACAAAGTTGCTGTGCGGTCAAACCACTTGTCCTCTGGTCATCGCATGATGAGATTCTTCATAACGGACTGCAGGCGCCCCAAACAAATGTCAAGAGCCAAATTGGATTATAAAAAAAATAATTATGATGCTATGAAGCTGAACCTCGACCTCACAGACTGGACCAGACGTTTCCAAGGTTGCTTCTCCGTGGACTCTATGTGCACCAAACTTATTGGGTATGTGCACTTGTTTTTATCGAACTACATGTGCCACAGCTGGCCTGGCGCATATCGTCAATTGACAGACACGTGCGTGCACTTCAAGCAGCTCTTGATCATGAGGTCAATAAGCAAAACATTTGCCAGTTTCCGAAAATCCAACGAAGCATGCATTCGACAAAGTACTTTAGAAAAGAAGGCTGTTATTCAAAACAGCGATCTGAACTTAATCCATAGATATGTCTGCTAATGAATCGTAGATCGATACTATCTAGCGTCAATGATGCGTTCCGATGGTTCCCTAACTTCCGATGATTCCGAAAAATCAGGACTAATAAAAATACGTTTGCATTTGTCAGTTGATGAACTACGTCTGCGAGATCGAGTGTTACGCATGCTCCGGATAGATATGTCGACTTAGTGGTCGGGAATGAGATTGACGTCATAACCTGACAGAAAACCTGTTGAAGCATTTAAGGGGCCTGAAGTCAAAGACAAGCAATACCCTAGATGGTGTGCCCTCAATCGTGTTCAAGCAGCTTGGAATCTCGATATGTCTCCCCTTAAGCTTGACATTTCGTCGATCGCTTGAAGATTCGATCTTACCGAACATTTTTCGGGCGGCGATTTTTATCCCAATAAACAGGCGGGGAAATAAATCATACCCCATTTATAAGTGACAGATTTCGCTCCCCATTGTAGCTTGTAAACTGTTAAAAAGTAGAAATCCACGGCTATAACGCCATCATAACGCCGAAAAGCAAGGATTTATTACTAAAGAACGAATGGCATATCGTCAGAGCTGCACATTCTAACTCTTGGAGACGTAGTTTCACTCGGTGAACCTGTTCCCGCATCAAGGTGTTTTATCGCCACATTCTTTATTTTAAGCCTCCTTTTAAACTTGTAAACGCACACAAGAACACATATTATGAGAGAGAATATGAGAGAAGTGCATGAAATCTATGCCGATGATGTTAAAACATACAGAAAGGGGACTCATAAGAAGACCGCAGAACAATGCAGGATACGGCAGATGAGTTATACAAGTGGTCCGTCTCGCTCTACCTGAATATACTCAAAACTATTTTGAGGTGTACGTATTACCTATAATAACATATGCAGCCCCAGTCTGGAACACATGTCTGAAGAAAGATCAGCGACTCCTAGACATAATATGCAGCAAATACCGACAAAAGATTGCATACAAGTGTGGGATCCTAAGTGATGACGTCTAGATTCCCAATATATTGGAAAAATTGAGGGAAATTGATCGTAATATTCTCGTAAATATTGAGAAAAGTCAAACTAAGCTGATATTAAAGATGTCAAACATCATCCATACGACGACGCGTCGTGAGGAGAATATTCTTTTTTAAAGCTTGAAGCGACAAAACGAACTCTGAACCATATTTTTCCATGGAGAGTAACCTGCCAACGCCATGGAAACTTGATGCTAACAGACTAGCAATAATAATAATAATAATAATTCAAACGTTTGATTTTTTTTTCGAACGTTTTTTTCGGTACAGTGCGGTCGTGTTTCCGTCGGCTTCCGTAAAACGGTGTGATTTATGTGGTCTGACTGTGATTCTGGCAGTTATAGTCGCACTATCGACTGTGTGTGTAGTGAACACTCGAGTGGTGAACCGACGCGCTTGAAGACAGTTTGGATGCGAACCCTTAGGAGCCGGTTTCCTTTTGAACCCTCCAGCTGACCGAGTTCGATTTGCCATTGTCGTCGTAGACCGAACACTCGTAGTTACTGGCTAAGCATCCGGTTGCCGTGGCGTAGCCGCAGCGCTATCGTCTACGATCTAACAGCACCAGGTTCAATACCTAAGCCTGCACGCTCCTTTTTTTTTAATTTAATAATATTTATTTATTTTTCATTTAATAATTTAATTTATTTTGGAGTATGTGCTTGCTTTGTATTCCGAAGCTTGTTACGGCACAGCCATGCCGAAGGTTGTGATATCCGGCCAGGATAAACCACCAGACTCACTTGATATATCACGATTGAGGGCGGTTACCACCTCAGTAGAAAGCAACATGGCGGCAGATCGTGCTACTGCAAAAACGACCGCATCGCCCATGTGTGAAAGTGATAACGAAACGGTAGCTACTGACAATAAGGAAAGCCGACAACTTGGGGTGAAACGCGCGAGACCGAGTAGCGAAACCCAAGCCTCAGTGTAGGCTACTAACACCGAGGCAGCACCTCAAGAACTGCCAGAAGAAGAAGAGGGTTTTAAGGATGTTATGAATAAAAGCAGACGGCGCAATATTCGGAAAAAGGAAGAAGCGTTAGCAAAACTCAAGCAAAAAGTTGAATCAGGTGCACACAAGGTTTTCCGCGTAACCTTCAGCGCAGCTGAAGACGGCAGCTCATTGCCAAGAGGCAATGTATTAGGGATGTGCAAGGACCTACACTTAAAAGTGGCAGACGCTAACATCTCGGCACAGAATGGTCAAATCTCGGCTACCGTCGATAAGCTTGAGGACGCACGTAAACTGATGTGCATCACTGAACTAGCTGGAATGCGAGTCAAAGCAGCATCAAAAAATATCGACAACATCTGGGGTGCCATCAACCATGTTAGCCCAGACTTTCACGAAGGAGAGATACTGCAGGAACTTAGCTCCGCCGGTGTCATAGAAGTCAAACGCATTTGCGGACGAGCTGGTCTCGGTCCACAACAGGCTGCTATCCCTACACGAATCTGTTGCCCAACACGCACTGCCCCAGAGATAGCCAACGGAGACTACTAATGTCCGTGTCAGAGTCCATCATCCTTTTTGGCTCGCCAGTCTGGATGTCGCCTACAATGGACACATACGCAACGACGAAGCTCTTGAGGAAGGCGCCCTTCGCATCACCCGGGGTTATCGCACCATCAGTACGGCGGCCTCGCTTGTACTGGCAGAGACAGTGCCGAACGTCGGCGCCTTTGAAATGACCCAGCTAAGGAACTGGAACAAGAACGCGAGGTAACACTCGACCGGTGGCAGGAGGAGTGGGACAGTATCCCGGACGGACAACCAGGAGCGCCTGTGAGGAACCTTATTCCAAACATCCGCCTATGGATGAATCGTCCTAGGGTCGTCTTACTTACCATTCGACCCAGGTTTTCACGGGTCATGGCGATTTCCAGGTGTATCTAAAACGGATAGGAAAGATTGACTCAACGCAATGTTTGTATTGCGACGAGGTGGACTCTCCGGAACACACGGTTTTGAGATGTGCCGCATGGACCAAAGCCAGACAAGGCATGCCCAGAAAGCACACTCTGGGAGAGCTAGTCGCACACGTGCTCACGTCGGTCAACAACTGGGACGTGGCTGCAAAGCCCATTCAACGTATTATGAAGGCAAAGGAAGATGCCGGAAGAACAAGACTAGTGGAAAGCATAAGAGAGTCGCTTGCACCACACGATTCAACAAGCAGGACATAATGATTTAAAGCTTCCGAGACTTCCCCACCGCCTGTGCGTAGTTACTCTTCTCTGTCAAGGATCCCGCAGGCCGGAGGGTCATCTTAAGGGGGATACATATAAGAAGGCACTGTCGTGCATATATCAGGCGGCCCTCCCCACGTCCATGGGCGGCCTTGGTCTTCCCTCAGCTCGATCCTTGGCGGGCCCGGCCGTGGCTGCCTCGATGCATGCTACGTCGGATAATGTCCAGCGCCTGCTCCCGCCGGCGGCTCAGGCAATGTTCGAGGCGGCTCGTGACGATATAGCGACTGGACTTCAAGCTTTATCGCCCGGTCCCGATAGACTAGCCAGCCAGAGGGCCTGGGCCGAGAAGGCTCACGAAGCTTCGCTTAGTTCGCTGCTTGAAGAATGCAGGGATGACCAGGACAAGGCACGCCTTTTAGCTGTCGCTCGCCCAGGAGCAAGCGACTGGTTGCATGCACTACATGCTGACTCACTGGGTACCCGCCTTGATGACCAATCCACCCGGATATGTGTTGGCCTTAGATTGGGGGCTGATTTGGTTGAGCCACACAGATGCTCTTGTGGCGAGCCCGTTGGGCGACTCGCCAGACACGGCCTGTCTTGCGCTCACGCAGCGGGCCGGCGCCCAAGACACACTGCCCTCAATGAAATGCTTGCAAGATCGCTGCGGAGGGCGGGGATTCCGTGCGTCCTGGAACCACCTGGGCTTTCAAGAGACGACGGTAAGCGCCCCGACGGTATGACTTTGATACCCTTCTATAAGGGTCGTTCCCTGGTGTGGGATGCGACGGTGACCGACTCTCTGACCCCTTCCCTTGTCGGTCCCGGCGCGTCCCGCCCGGGGACTGCCGTTACGCGAGCTGAGACCTCAAAGATGAGAAAGTATGCGGACCTAAGTCGGGCGCACCACTTTTCGCCATTCGCGTTCGAGACGATGGGTGGCCCTGGGCCCCTCACGGTAACATTGATCTCTCGGGTTGGCGACGCATTACGGCAGGCGACAATGGACAAGAGGGCGCACGCCTTCTTCTCCCAGCGACTGTCCCTGGAGATCCAAAGAGGTAACGCGACCTCAGTGCTCGGAACTATGAGAGACTGGATGGACCCGGACCTTCGTGCCAGGGGGCGGACAGGACTTCCTTACGGGCATGAGCGATAGAGCGACTACGGCGCGCAGAAGGAGCAACTAGGTCGACGAGCAGCAACGCCGTGAAGCATTTCATATATTCTTCTAAATTATAATGAAATAAATCTGATAGGTTTTTTTTATTTTTAATCTAGGGTTTTAGTGGGTATTGCCTTAAGCCTACGGCTCGACTCTTGCAAAGCGCCAAAACTTGGTGGTGAGACGTGCTGTTTGGTGGCTGAGTCCCACACTGTCTGAGTGTAAGCATGTTCTGGGGACAGCCAATCCCTGTATGCTTTTGCTCAGTCGTACGTAAATGTATTTTAAACCCTTAACCCCCCAAAAAAAAAATCCCTACACGAAAGGTGCTGCTCAAGTTCAAGGGAGCCCCGCCGGCCACCGTGTATCTTGGCTTTCAGACCCACGCAGTGACAGTCGAGCCACCACGTCCTTCAAGATGCTTCAAATGTGAGCGCTTAGGTCATCACGCATCCTCTTGCAGCGGTCAAGTAGCATATGTGAACTGCGGCAGTAACCGGCATCTAGTCAAGGACTGTAAAAGTGCTCCAAAATGCGCAAGCTGTGGAGGTGCACACAGATCAGCGTCTCCTTCGTGTCCGATCTACGCCATTGCTTGGGAAAAGAGCAAGATTATTACCGGAGCACAAGTTCTTCGTCAGGTCCAGTCTGACTACCCGGCGGCCACTATTGTAGAAAAACCGGCGACTCAGACGAATCCGGCACCATGCGAGACAGGTGAGAACGCTCCTCGTTCCTACGCCTCAGTGGTCCGTGAGATCGTTGCTCCTAGTTCGGAAACTAAAAACTGTACAAACGGATTGGCCAGAGGCAGCCCCCTTAGTTGACCAAACCTACAGGTCCAGTTCAGAGCTCTCATTTGGTGAAAGAACAATTTTCTCGTGCAGCGGCGTGCATCAGGGCGACCCCCTTGGTCCGCCGCTATTCTGCCTAGCCATCAAAGAACTGGTCAATTCTATCCAGTCCCCCTTAAATCTCTGGTACCTAGACGATGGCACCATTGGAGGAGAAGCATCTGTGGTACAGGCAGATATCAAGAGAGTTCTTGACTTCGGTCAGAAGAGTGGTCTTGAACTCAACCCCCAGAAGTGCGAAATTATTTACAAAGGCCAGCCGAACATATCCGCCTTTGAGGCACTTCTTCCGGGGTGCACACAAGTCGAAGCAGCAGATCTGACGCTCTTAGGGTCCCCTGTGGGGTCGGCCGCCACTCACCCAGAACTCGCAGGTAGGATAAGGAGCCCTTGCTCTCGCCTAAACCGGCTAACCCTGCTTAATCCCCATAGCGCATATCACCTATTAAAATCATCTTTGGGCTCATTAAGAATTGTCCACTTCCTCCGCAGCACGGACGTCGGAGCAAACCAGGATCTGCTGTGGAAGTTAGACAATAGCCTTAGGACCAGCCTTAGTGACCTCCTCAATCTAAACTTGGCCGACAACAACTGGGCTCAAGCCACCCTTTCTCTTAGACTCGGAGGTTTGGGAATCCGCTCTGCAGCAAATCTGGCAGCCAGCTGTCACGTTGCTTCATTACACTGCAGGCTTTTCAGGATGCCAAAGAAGCTGCTGATACAAGATTCGAGAACCTCGCAGGCCAAGAAATATCAGCGTTTACTGTCCGATGCACTGTCCACGGCAGACAAAGCCCGACTACAGGCGGTTGTCCAAAAGGGGGCTAGCAAATGGCTCCAAGCCATCCCTTCCTCAAACCTTGGCATCTTACTTAATCACGAAAGTTTTCGTCTGTGTATCGGCTTGAGGTTGGAAACAAGACTAACGGAGGAACACCGGTGTCCGTGCGGAGCACAAGTGGACATTTGGGGAACCCACGGGCTATCCTGCAACAGAAGCGAAGGACGTCAAAGCCGTCACAGCGAGATTAACGAGATTACCCCTCGGGCCTTAAGGTCAGCTCTACTGCCATGCATTCGAAAGCCAACCGGCGTCCTGAGAAGCGACGGAAAGAACCTGACAGTCTCACGCTTATCCCTTTTGAAAGGAGAAAGGCGCTTATTTGGGATGCTGCAGTCACCGACACGCTCGCCTCCTCGAACATGGAGGCTAGCGCATCGGCCGCTGGCTCCGCAGCACGCAAGGCTGAACGTCTAAAGACCAACAAATACGCCCCAGCTCACCAACGAGTTTCATTTTGTGCCACTAGTATTGGAGACACTAGGGGGACCTGGCCCTGAGGCATGGTCGTTTTTACAGAAGATTGGCAAACGAATTGAACTCACGACGGGGGACAAAAGAGCTTTCGACTTTCTACTCCAGCGGCTATCTCTGGCGGTTCAGCGCGGCAATGCGGCAGCAATTAAGGGCACAATGAGGGGCTGCCTCGTGGATAAGCTCGATTGGTAGCATCCCTCACAAGCCCAAAAGTAGTTAGTTACTCATATTCCACTGTAACCACATAATGAAATTAAAAAAAAAAAAATATATATATATGTATATATATATATAATAAAATAAACAGTGTTAATCCCAGAACAGAGCGAATTTTCTGGCAGGCGGTATATGTTGTTCAGAAGAAGCCGAATTTTCACACGAATACGACGATGTGCTTAGTTGTTTCTGTATAAGAGGACTGGAGACAAACTGTAGTTAAGAAGTTTTACAATAACACACGTTTTGTGGAATATCCGTGTGAGTACCTATTCAAAGTGACTACATGCACAAACCTTAACAACTCGATTTGTTTTAATAAATGAAGACACGCGTGCGACATCTAGCAGCATAATAAATCGTTATTTAATTACAAATAGCCTCTTGCCATTATACACGTTCGGTAGCGGTTGCAGAGGTTTCGCTAGACGCGTTCTAAACCAACCATTTTCCTAACTGGCCTCAGCAGCTTATTCTGTCGATTGGCTTCTCACGCGACTCATCATGGGGTCGCTTTTCTTTGGGGCGTAAACGAGACCCTTAAGGCTGCCCAAAGAAAAAGTCAGGACTTGAAAGGTCTGGTGATTTCGCCGGCCGAGCGATGGGCCCGTCCCGGCCAATCCACCGATCTGGGAAGGTCGCGTTAAGGTAGGCTCACACGGCAGCTGTGTTGTGTGTGGCGCTCCGTTGTACTGAAGCCACATAGTTAAACAAATACCTTGGCAAACTCATGTCTACAGTGTTAGCAATGTTCCGCTCAAAAATGTGTTTAACGCTTTTCCACTTAATCTGTCGTATATAGCATATGTAGCATATAAGAACGTATTTTGTGGTTATTTACCATGCCAGCCCAGCCGTTCACGGAGAAGCGAACCTGACGTGCACGAACGGGTTTTTCGTGGCCCACTAATGACAACTATGTGCACTAAACGCACGGTCTCGTGTAAACGAAGCCTCGTCCGTAAAGAACACACGTGCCTGACACTCCACATTGATTTAGATTGCTGCAGACACCACCAACAGTAATCAGAACGTGGCTGGTAATCCATGAGCCTCAACGTTTGAACTCTCTGAAATCAGTACGAATGCAGCTCTTCGTCTATCAGTAAGTACCCTGTGAACGTACCGATACCCGCACCAAAAAAGATTTTCTTGCCGAGTCGTACCAGACTTCACAGTTTGGCGCACTAATTGTGAAAGACACTATACGTGAATGATTCTATGAAAAAGATTCTTTGTTTTTGTTTTCTTTTTTTTAACAATAAGACTTTCTGTTTTTTTTTCGAAGAGATACAAATTTAAACACCGGTGGGTCAAGTGTGCAGATCTCTATGTAGCTTGCGTAACGGGAAAACCTTGGACAATTGTTTATGCAACAACGTGACATGAAGCACATATACAGGCAATCAGCGTTATTGAAGCAGCCCGGCCCTCCTTGTCTCTAAGCACGGTCCTCTCGGGACGATTTACAAATTGGCACAACCTTCCTATGAGACCGCGAGGTGAACATGCGAGAAGATTGACCGGGATAGAGCTGTACCGTGGAGAAGGCCGGAGGCGTCTGCATTATGTGAATGACAGCATATCAATGATGATAAACTATCATATTATAACAGCCACGAGGGAGAGAGACATCAACTTCAACAGCGCGTGTATAATTAACGTGGATCGGCGTTCTTTTCGCCACAGCCGTCGGGCACGGCAGACGTCTATGCCAGTTGTGGTAGTGATAAAAACGGCAACGTTACAAAATAGCAACAATCATTCCAAGATCGTACTGTGATGAACAAGTCTCCTCGTTATTTCGGAGGTCAATTGCAACGTCAATATTTAAAAAAGAAAAAAAAGTGCTAAGTGTTCAGTAGATAACTACCGGCCGGTGGCTCAACTATCCATTGCGTGCATTCTAATGGATAAATGAATCGTTGATTATATTAACAACTTTTAAGTGTGTAACAAAGGAATTGACACAAATCAGCACGGGTTCACCAGGAGCCGTTCTACGGGACCACAACTTATATCTATGATTCACGATTGGAGCCTACACATTACTAATCGTAGAAAATTTGATTGCATTCATTTTGATTTTTGAAAAGCATTTGACAAAGTGAATTACAAACGAATGTTACAAACATTAGAAAGGATTAACATTAATTCCACAACTTTCAATTGATGTCAGCATACCTTACCGGGCGAAGTTTTACTGTCAAATTTGGTAACGTAGAAAGTGACTCTCTCCTCTGCAATGTTTATACTCGGTAACGACGCAATACCGTTTGTTAAATCTTTTCGTGATCTTGATGTGATTGTGACCCCCAAATTAGACTTCTCTGAACATATTACTGCCACCGTCACAATTTGCTTCAGAATTATGTAAAACCATATTTAGTTGTTTTATCATAATTCAATCCTGTTTTCGATGTGAATTTGTACAAATATCTAAAATTACCCTCTTCTACTGTAGCCAGGTTGTGGTTCCTTAAATGAAAAAAAATAAAAACCATTGAGGGGGTACACCCCAAATTTATCAAACAAACAGTCAAAAAGAAGTAATATTTCTCGTGAAAGCGTATCTCTTGTGCCAATACGTAGGTTACACGACAAGTGAAGTGATATATTGCTATATAAAACGTTGTGTTGTCTCGGGATTGACCAGACCAGGTTTAAATATACAGGCAATAAACTACGAAGTAGAGTGAAGTGTTAGATCACTAGAAGAAGTTTCGCGTTCAGTGAAGATAAACAACGCATTCTCGTGGAGCCACACTTCAGCAGTGGAACCACTCCTGCGGCCTGCAGCTTATATAGACTACATGGCGTTGCGCCGCCTAAGCGGTTTTCCAATCCGCGTTTAAGCACTTTAGCCTATGCAGTACCATGTGGCTTCATTTGTTAGTTGGGTAGCGGTGGGTTCCAGATACGTCAAAGTTCGCCAGGAACGAATCGTAAGCGATCATAGGGGAGTAAAATCTTCGTGTACTTACGTGCTTGTCGGTTGGTTAGAAACTACTGGCCCACTAAATTGGCCAGGTTAGGAAGCGTCCTACAGCAGCACAGAACTGCAGCAGCAGCAGGACATCCAGTTTCATCAAATCCAACATCTCTTTCCGCATCACCTGCTCCGATGGGCCGCTCGTTGGGCCGATGAGGTAACGTTCCAGAGTGCGAATCGTAATGGTCAATATCGTCGTTCGCTGACCTGCTGTGACAGTTGCAGCCCGAACTCAATGGGTAGACTTTACTGCCGACACTCTACCACTGTTGCGTGTCGCATTTAGTCGAACGAAAGTGGCTTTCGCTGCGAGTCCCATTCAACATCCAGCGCACAAACTGGGAGCGCATTGCGACAAGTTCCGACACAGCCAGATTGGCAGCAGCAGCACTTCAGCCACAAGATGGGACATTTCCCCTTAACCAGCGCTTGCGATATCGATGCGGGTCAACCGCGGCAATAAGAGGAGTTCGTAATGGCCCTGTACTACCTCCTCCAACAAAAACAATGCTATGCCCTAACAAGAAACGGTACATCGGGCAGGAGGTTCGATCGAAAGCAGTGTTTAGAAGTAACTGCTTTTTTTGCGCTGCTGAGAGATGGTTGCCTTCACGGCCATGTTCGTTTTCCTTTACCTTTTGCCAATACCTCTATCGGTGATGCGAAGAAGAGCATTACTTTGACAATAGGTTGGCTGGAATGCAGCGAGCGTGCCTTTAGTTAAAGAACGCCGAAAAAGCAAATGCTTGTAATGCTTTGCCAAATGGCAATCCAATTTCGATGAGAAAGTTAAGTCTTTTTTGATGTGCGTTAATCGGCTGATTAGGCGCTGGCACAACCTATGTCGTGCTGACATGAAGTATACAAATTCAAACCTGAAAAAATCGATTGTCTTACTTTGGCAGTCACGTTACTGCTGGTGGCAATAGTAGTCCACAATTTAGGAAAATCCGCCAGAGACAAGGTGGGTTCATTGTCATTCAATTTCGTCTAAATGCAAGTCGTTATAAGAAAATATTTGCCATTAGCAAAGTGAACGCTGTTGGCTAACTGATCAGTACAGAGTATATCCAGCAACGGATGCTTACAGTATAGCCTAAAGATATTCAAGCATTTTTGTGTTCATCTGTGCCTGAAATAGACTCTGAGCATTAACCAACCGGCAATGTAACTACCAATGGTTGCTGAGAGCGTATGATGAAACATTGAGCGTTTAGAGAAAGGCTTGAGATTAGTCACTTGGGAATAGTACTAGGTTAAATGCGCGAAGTATTGTTCAAGGTGAATAGATCGGAGATCACAAGTGTGTTTGGTCTGTTTGTCAAGTGGTTGGCGGTATTCAGAGGCCGATGTATGCTGAAACCAAGCTGATAATCGCAAGCTGATGCATGCTGAGAGTATAGCAAGCTGCACGTAAATGTAAGAAAAGCGTAATTTGTGCACCGACAGTGACATTGCAGAATAAATACGCTGATACTACCACGCCTCACACGTGTACGTAAATTACGAGCTTTTCGCAAAATCATCTGCATTTGTCGCAGTTGCCTATGATGACCCGTCATATGTTAATGACACTGGTATATAATAGTCAAAACTAGCAAATGCAAATATGTATGTGCATATTTGGTTTAACTGTTATCACGTAAGATTGAAATGTAGACTAATAACAATAAGTAGGTGATGCTGTGCCATTTTATTATTGACACACCTACACCGCCAGTTTTTTTAAAGTCATGGCCGATTAATCTTAACTCTGGTTATAAAATAATCTACAACTTAACTATAAACAACCGTTTCAAGCTTGACCTTTTCTATTTGAAGCTGTGGCATTTCGGTGGTTCTTTATAATTGCAAGTTATTTCTAGTTTTATATATATATATATATATATATATATATATATATATATATATATATATATATTTATATGTCTAGGTTGCGCTCACATGCCGCTCATGCGGCCAAACGCGCCTGTCAGTAAGCCTTAAATCTGAAGAACCTACAAGACCTAAAAAACGCCGGGCCAACAGAGATGAGGCCTGCCTACTCAACAACAATACCGCAGGCATCCCTGCTGCTGCAGCCGTCGTCGCCATCTCAAGCCTCTGCCACTGGGGGTGGCGGCGCGATCACACAGAAAGAGGTGCGCTTACAAAGGCGCTTAAATAGGCGTGTTCGTATGTGTGCGTGTGTCTGCGCTCATTCGACACGTATCATAGCCCACATGCTGGTGGGGGTAGATGGATGAAATGGGTGAAAGTGGGTGGGGCCTGAAGCAGCCTAGATGGATAGGTGGATGGGTAAACGCGCGCACCCCTGTGCCTTGGCCAACATGGACAGAGCTAAGAATAGCTAATAAGACAAGAGAAAGCGAACTGGAACACTATACATGTTGTGTGAATATGTGTGTGTGTTTATGTGTGAGAGAGAGAGAGATAGAGAGAAAAATCGTCATAAATATTACAAACGCCAGAAAAGGTCTCTCTTCTTCATCTTTTTTCTAAAGGGAGGCCGTAAAAGAGGAAAGTAAGGCACACCCTCATGATGGCGATGACAACGATCTCTAAATAACGGGCTTAGAGGGATTTGCCTGAAAATTTCTGGATTTGAATTTTACCTGAAATAGCACCAGCAGTCAGACAGCACGTGTCGACGCGAGATAGGTAACGAAAGAAGAGGAAGGAAACAGATAGACAGGCAAACAGTGACATAAGCAGGCAGGCAGATGAAAATAGGACTAAAGAACGAACTTGTGTGAGAGAAAACGGCAAGATAAAGGCAGATAAATAGGGAATCAAAGGAAACTTGTATACATCTGTACATACCTGTGCTTGTCTCTGCGTCGACTCCTGCATGTCATCCCGCTCGTGGTCGTCGTTGTTCCGCAGTGTTCGCAGTGTGTGAAATGTGTACGCCGAACTGGTGCGCAAAGCCAAATTTCGAGTAAAGGCGAAAGCCGGCGAGCCAGCCGCGGAACCAGAGGGAGCGAAAGTGAAAGGCAGACCCATGAGGTGGTGGGGACAGAGAGGGCGCACACACTCACAACGGCGATAATAGTGCTGCGCTTTTGTTTGATCTCCGTATCACACCGCCTCGTCGCCGGGCCAGAGCTGTCTAATGATGGTAAAGCAGATGGAAAGACAGGAGGCAGGCCGACAACAAGATGGAGAAAAAGAGAGCCTTGGGTAGAGGTTAGCGAAATGGGCAAAAAAGCCCTCCTTGGATTTTATTCCAGTGTGTTTGCAGTTGTAGCAGATCCGTTTGGTTTGTGTCTCCTTTTTATCTATATTTCCTCGCTTTCGCTCTCTCCATATATATAATATATATATATATATATATATATATATATATTTCCTTTTCTCGTCGGTTTTCTTTCTCTCAGTCTCTCGCTATGTGATGTAGTTATTGATCTATATGCCTGTTCACCCGTTCTGCACAGCAGTTGAACTGCGGGTCCGTGTGTAATGCGGTCGGCCAGCAGTTGGCCGAGGAGGCGGTAAATCGGAAAAATGCCACAAACAATTGTACTTCTGCAGAGTGGTAGCAGCAGAACTAATAATAACAATAATTAAGATAGCTGTCTTCATTTTAGCAACAGCGAGCGGGTAACAGTACGCGGTGCAGCAGACCCAACAAACAGTCGATCGGTATATGCTGAGCTTAATGAAATTAATGACGTCGATGATGATGATGATGATGATAATATAACTCGAATGAAACGGCAGTGATAGCAAAAGTAACCGAGTCGAGAACACAATGGGAGTCGGCTGTAGGCGGGGCGGAGAAACTCAGAGCCAACGGAAGATAACAACGAATCTGTCGTTGTCAACATGGTTGTGGTCGTCGTCGTTATTGCTAGTGTTGTAGTTACCCTCGCTTTTGTTGGTGTTACCATTGTTACACTTGTTGTTGTTGTTGTTGTTGTTGTTGCTACTTTCGTTTCTGTTGTCGTTGTTACTCTTGCCGTTGTTGTTGCTATCGCTGTTGTCGTTACTACGACCGATGGCATTGTTGTTGCCCTCGTTGTTGTTGCTGCTACACCCCGCTTTTATCGTTGTTACTATCCCCGCTTTTGTCGTTGTTGTTACCCTCCCCCTTTTGTCGTTGTTGTTACCCTCGCTGTCGTTGTCGTTACCCTCGCTGTTGTTGGCATTACCTCGTTATTGTTGTAATTACCCTATTTGTTGTTAATCTTGTTTGTATTGTTGTTACTCCCGTTGTCGTTGTTGTTACCCTCATTGTCGTTGTTGTTACTCACGTTGTTGCCGTTGTTGCCCTCGTTGGCTTTGTTTTTACCCTTGTTATTGTTGTTACCCTCGTTATTGTTGTTACCCTCGTTATTGTTGTTATCCTCGTTGTTGCTGTTACCCTCGTTGTCGTTGTTGTCGTCGTTGTTAGTGTCGTTGTTGTCGTCGTTGTTGGTGTCGTTGTTGTTGTCGTTGTCGTCGTTGTCGTTGTCGTCGTTGTTGTTGTCGTTGTCGTCGTTGTTGTTGTCGTTGTCGTCGGTGTTGTCGTTGTTGCTGTTGGTGATAGTAGCGGCGGTGTCGCCGACGCCATCGTCGGCTTTTCTTTGTTGTTAGTCTATTAGGACTTGTAACTATTGTTGGTGTACTAACATAGGGTGCTTTCATTTAGCGTTAGTCGTGTTATTGTCACTGCTGAGCAATTCTATCTGTGTGTGTGCTGTGAGTGTCCTGTGCGCCGAGACAGACCATTTGCCGAATATTTTTACGAGCATTTAACAGAAGCGTTGTGAAGAGACGGTTCCGTATCTAAACGAAAGCTTGTATGTCAGGTTTATTTATATAACTTCGCTATGTTAGCACTCTGGAGTGGAGCTTCTGTTGTAGTGGTTGTTCAGTTCGGTTGTGTTTTTTCTGCTGCAGCTCTCCTACAGCTAGTTTGATTGTTACGTGCTAGTGCTGTTTGCGGTTGCGGTTATTGTGTAGTCATTGTTGTTGTTGTTGTTGTTTTTGCGTTTTAGGGCTCTTGTTTGACTGCTACAGTTGTCGCCTGATCACCGTCAAAGACGAGCTATGTAGGGGTCGAACATTGTCGTGCGATTTCGTTGCGAAGTCCGACTCGGTCTAGACGATGCGGATCGCAAGTATGGCACGTCAAGCCACTGCCCCGGCCCTCCTCTGTGTGTTGAACAACAAGAAGAGAATCCCAATAGAAATGGATACCATGCATTTACATATACACACTCACAATGAAGCTTGCTCACTCCTAAAATATATATATACATACATATATATATATATATATATATATATATATATATATTATCGAGCTTTTGATATTTCCCTCCTTCGCTTCAACTTCGCCTACCTAACTATCAGGTTAACACACACGCCCACTTATGTAACCTCTCTCAGCCATCAATCCGGTGCTGAACTGCTAAAAAACACGCTAGTTAAGAACTATTTACCTACATTCTAACAAGGTAAATAACCGTTCCCAACATACTACTTAGAAAAACACGAAGTGGGGGAAGATCACTCTAGAACAGTGCTTTCCACTATTCTTCTAGCAAACGCCCAACAGGCAGTCGAAAAGCCGAAGCTTTTCCTATATGCCGCATTTACTGATTTCAGACCTACATTTGACACCGCATGGAGGGTGGCACCCTGGGACATCTTCGTATTAGTCGGAATTCCGGGAATCCTTCCATCCTCTCAGCAATTCTACCGGAGATCAAGTAACTATTGATGAATATTGAACATTTCGCCAACAATAGGTCTGCCGCAAGAATTTAATCCAAAATAGACCGGAGGTTCCAGGAAGCTCGTTGAAGTACGGTACGTAGACAACTTAGTTAAACACATGTAGGCGCCAGGTACCGCCACTAGAGCTGGCCTGGCTTTACCAAGTTGTCAGTCAGCTTGGGCTCTCGAGGAACTCGACCAAAGCGATAAACCTCAGACGTGGAGGTCATGTTTCCCTCTATATTTCGTAAGTACGTTTTTCAGCAGCTTTAATCAATTCCTATACTTGGAATTATCCTACCGCCCAACTCCAACGCGTTGAAAGTTGTGATTGTTCCAAGTACGATACGACTAGTCCTGAGCCTGAGGTTATGAGAGCTACCACTCACATCAGAATTACAATGGAAAGGGCATGCAAAGCGGCGGCCGACGTAGTCAGACTTATGCCTAACGTAAACGTCCTCACGCAAGGAAAGAGAAGACTGGTCATGTCCGTGGCGGAAGCAATTTATTAGTTATTAAGAGCAGCAGCCTGGGTTCTTCCTGTGTCTAGCTTGGCTGCATACAGGACCATGCAGCAAAGAGTGCAGAGAACTGAGGCGCTAAAAATTACCCAAGCATATAGGGCTGTAAGTACGCAGGCAACCTTCATATTTGCCTAGACCTTTCCAATGTATTTCGGAGAAGAGAAACAAAAAGTCCTTAAAGTGGCGCGGTACATACCGCCGAGGTCGAACGCAAAACAACAATATCGTTTTGGCAAGACGAGTGGAAAATAATTTCGAAGGGGTTCCCAGGGTAGAGGTACGTAATATCATACTAGCGATAAAAGGCTGACTTGAAAAGCCTAATTTTTAGCGGGCCAAGGAATCTTCTGAGGCTACCTTCTCAAAGTGAAAAAATACGGGATGGGAAGGCTCCCACGTCGACGCAAATGTACTGCAAATCAAAGGCAGAGGACAACAGTTTTCGCACACTTGTTTTCACACACGAATGCGAAGCTCTAAAGGCAGCCAGATCCGAGATGAGAAATTCTGAAACGAAACGCTCTGAGCGACGGGTTCCGCGGTTTTATTCTGTGATCTCGAGATCGCATCGGTGGCCATTTATGGGGCCGATAATGCATAGAACTTAGCAGATCAAAACGTTATTCAATTTGTCTTGGCAAGGCAGGCAATACCCGCCCACTGAACGCGTGAGGTACACTTGCTTCACTGTTACGCGGACACCTCGGTATTAACCGTGCACTCTTGGCAGCCTCAGGCATATAATAGTTGGGTGCTTGCGCTCTTTGTTTCTTGCGAGAAGGGCTTTGAGTCAACGGGGATCTAGGCTATTTAAATCTGGGGGAGAGAAGTATAAGCAGCTGAATCATTTAAAATTCCTTCTTAAAGAGACAGCCAAGCCTTTTGGAACGAATTCAAGCTTTGTATCTCCTTGCGGGCACGAATGTATTGTCTAAACACTTGAAATGCGAATCTGACATCCTGGGTATCACCAACAGCTGTATTAAAACCTAGAAGCGCAAGTTTGCAGGATTCAAGCCTAGCTTCCATATTACAAGGGTCATAAGGCTTGTATTATTATTCTTAAACGTCGGTTTAACCACCGTGTCGTTATGCGCTTTTCGGTCTATGAATTGCACTAATTGTCGCTTATTGAGAAATAAAGGTCCGATTCTGGCAAGAAACCCTCCATTAGTCCCGAAAACGGCATGCGTTTTCGTTAATTTTAAACATATGGATAATACGTTGTATACGCATTTAGCCAGGAATCATCACGGAGCCCACACCAAAATGGCTAACGCTGGCGGACATGCCTCGTGGTGATATTTAGTGCAAATAAGACCGCAAAATCAACGGCAACACTCATCGCTAGGGTTATGAAAATTCGTCCAGCGGCACAATATGTGGTGAATTAAATTCGTGATCGGAGGAGCAGAAGAAGCGCTGCTCGAAGAGGGGTTACATTTATTGCACGTAAAAACAATAATTGTAATAACGAAATTCACAATTTACAAAAATTGTAAAAAGTCATCAAAAAGAGTTTATTGATGATGATTTAAACACACCCACTTATGAGTGTTCGATGAGTCAGTGAAGCTAGGTTTACCGCTACAGTTGTCTTTAATAGGGACAGTACACTATGTGCATCTTCAATAGCGTGCAACCACGTGCACTGTTATAGACCTTAGGCTGTTGTTTTTTTGAGCCGCCTATAGAAATAGCCGTTCGCCTGGCTATAGCCAGCAATGACATTTTTACAAGAAACTTGGCTTTTTGCGCACCACTCGTGTTAGTCTGGCTTTTTACTCACGTGTCGCGCATCAATCTTCATTTTCTTTTAGTGATGGGGCCTATCCTTGTTACAGTTACCTGCGCAAAGCGAATTTGTGTTTTTAGCTTTGTGTTTTGATTTTACTCTATTTCTGGGCGTCTGGCTACAAATCCAACGCCCATCACGCCGTAGCGTAAATACGACGGGGCTACTTAGTAGAATGCAATTTCATTTCATGCCAACAAGCGATCATTAATTTAATGCAATAGCAAAATGTTGACGCTGTTTCGTCTCTTCCCGTCGTCGATCAAATCCCACCACCCTCGGTTCTAGAGACTTGATCTAGAACTAATCAGACGGAGGGGCCTTTAAAAAACTATAATTATCTCGGCATGTTTAGTGCTCGTTCTCTAATCCACGGGGGGCTTTAAAGAAGTAGAGGCAGGTTTTGATTAATTTGCATATCTGTAAGCAAGTAGTTAAAGTAGCCTAAAGCACGCCAATTTCAAGCACTTCGGGACATCGACATTACGGTTGCGACTAACTTGCGTCACAAGTCTGTCCATTTAGAGAAAATATTTGCGTTCCGCGACGGTTTTTACGTTGTGCCTCTCTCTCTTTCTGGCAAGCAAGTATAAAGCGGCCGCGAGTATATGGCGTTGGAGAGACGACCGCATAAGTGTAACGCATAAGATACACAGTGCGTGCGTTCATGCGTTCCAACTACGTCGATGACTGGACGACCCCCGGTCGCGGCGCATTTTCTCAACGATGTCTAGTGGCCTTCCACATGACATAATCATGCAGGACGTCGTCGGCGTCGTCGTTGTGCAAAACGACGCAACGGCCGCCCTGCCGCGTCCTATTTCCATCTATAGTGTGCTCTTCCGCCGCCACCCCCGGCGCCGCCGCCTCTCCATACCAGAGAGGATCGCCTGTAGACGTCCGGCCCGCCGGCAGCGTCTGTCTGCAAGCGTCTCGGCTTAGTGACGATAATGAAATCATCGACGCCGATGCGCTCGTACGTGTTTTTTTTTCTTTCTTTGGTTGGTATCAGACTATTAATTTTAGCGTCGACACATCGTATCCGACCATCGATCTGATCAATAGTAGAATAATAATAATAATAATAATAATAATAATCGGCACCATGCTGGATCCCAACTCTTTCCGCATGATGTCAGCACTTAGAATCGGCGCTAGCGTCTGCGAGCCGTTTCAGTGCAAACTGTGCGGGGAGATGGTGGATTCCAGTGGCCTACACCCACTGAGTTGCCCGAAGAGCGCCGGTAGATCGTCCAGACATGCTGAACTGAACGGTGTGATCATAAGGTCCCTTAGGAAAGCCGGTATACCATCTACACTTGAACCGAGAGGTTTAGTGTCCGCTGGCGAAGAAAGACCTGATGGGGTGACCATTGCATTATGGTCACATGGAAAGTCCCTAGCTTGGGATGCAACGGTTTCGTGCACAACCGCGGCTTCCTATTTACACCACAGCTCTGTTGAACCGGGGTGGGTAGCAAAGCACGCAGACGCCAGAAAACGGTTTAAATATGCTGGACTGGAAACAAGATATATTTTTGTGCCTATCGCCATGGAGACACTAGGACCAATCAGCAAGGGAACCGAAGCATTTCTCAAAGATTTGAGTAAGCGAATTCAGGAAGTTACGAACGACCGAAGAGAGGGTCAATTCTTGAGGCAAGCATTGTCCTTGGCCGTTTGCAGAGGAAACGCGGCATCTATTTTAGGCGCCATGGAGTGAACTAATTATTTAAAAAACTTTGCAATAATACGTTCAGACCTCTCAACTGTAACATCGTTTAACATGTAATAAAGATAATAATAATAATAATAATGATAATAATGATAATAATAATAATAATAATAATAATAATAATAATGATAATAATAATAATAATAATAATAATAATAAAAAATAATAATAATAATAATAATAAGGAGAGGCCAGCCTTTCCACGCTTAGCGCGACACCATCAAGATGGCCTACGTTGGCGGTGCGTGACGAAAATCTATTCCTTAGCCCTTTCGCTTGGAGCCCCACAGATAGTGTCTAGGTGCTCCGGGACGCTTGCGTGTGAATTTTCTCTCTTTCCCCATCCCTCTCTCTCTCTATCTCTCTCTCGCTTCCCCCACCTTCCCCTCTCGGTCTCTTGCACTCTCTCTTGCCACCTCTGTGGTGCGCTCCCAGCTTACATCACGTTATCCTCTTTGTTGACTCACTCCCTCCCTCCCTCCGTATAGAACTTTCTTCCGCCGGCTCCGTCTTCATTCAAGAAGTCCGCCAGGGTTGAGCCAGCCAGCGAGCGGCCGGGGTGACGGGCATTATCTTGTCTGTTCGTTCTTCATCTTCACTTCCGAAAAGGCTCAGCATCTTAACTTCTATCCGATGCTACGACTACAACAACTACTACTACCACCACTTCCACTACTATCAGTGCGGGACGCAATCATCGAGATAAATTGAGTCTGCCGACAGAAGCTCGGTATACCCTCCCCCCCCCCCCGTCATTACTACGACGGCTGCAAGTAGTACAAATACTATTACTACCGATTACTATTCGTACACTAGTCCGACACACAGTCGTCGGTTGGTCGTTGTGGTTGGTGCTCTCGTTATTAAGCTACTACTGCTACAACTTGTACTTCGACTTTGTGACTAGTCGTAGTTCGGCTACGGCCGGCCGCTGGGGTGTCTCACCACCGACAGGCACTTCCACAATCACATTAACTCGTCGCCGCCGCCGCCACCGCCGCTACCCCCCTGTTTTTCCTCTCTCTATTCCCCCCCCCCCACCGCTCCTACCTTTTCTTCCTCCCGCCCCTATCTCTCCTTCCCTTCCGCATTACCAGACTATGCGAATAACAAAAAAAAAACGGCTACAATTTACCGGCAACGTGTACTCCAATTCCGGCAATGTTACACACTTTGGATACATGTTTGCGGTGTTCGGTCGGTATGAGTTGATGTATGTACATAAGCATACGAGGGCGCGTCAAGTTCTGATGCATAAAAAATATGATTGATTCAATATCCTAAAGTGTTTTGTTTCCCTCGACATAGCTCCCGCCCGCTGCGATGCAAACTGTGTCTGTCGCACCTTGTTTCACTCACTCTTGAAAACAATTTTTAAGCGCGTCTTTCGGAATCGAGTTAAATTGCTGCTGCTGCTGCTGCGAATGTTTCGATATGTCCTCTGTAGCCTTGAAATATTGTCTCTTCAATTTGTTTTTATACGCGCGAACAGAAAAAAAATGGCACAGAGCCAGGTTCGACCAATAGGGATGTTGCCGAAATAAATAGAGATCGAATTTTTCATGAAATAATCCGAAATCAGTGATGATGTGTACGCCGGTGCGTTATCGCCATGAAGCATCAGAGAGTTGTTTGCCCAGAGTTCAGTCCTCTTGCGTCAGATGTTCTCCCGCATTTCTCTTAAAGTGTGGCGGTAGCATTCCTTTCAACGGTGGCAAAACACGTTTAAGATGATTTCCTTGTAGGTAAAAAAACTGTGAAAATGAACCTTGGTATTTGATCTGCTCTGTCTGAATTTCGTCAATCGACTTTCTCATTGAAGGCATTACTGGAAGACTCGGGCGTTAGTCTCGATGTCGTAACCATGGCACCCATGACTCGTCTACTGTAATCACTCTCCGAAGCAATCCAGGGTTTTCTGCTGCCGCACTGGCTAATGTTCTACGTTCAATTCGTACATTTCCCGATAGAAGCTCATAGGCGGGAAATTCAATATTTTTAAACCGAACTTCGTTGCTGATTTTCTGGCAGCTGATCCATAAGATATCTCCATCAGCTGTCGCCTTGATAGTAATTCGTTGTGTGAGTTGTGAGTACGATATCACGGAATTTTTTTTGTTAACGCATTCTTCTGTTATTGATGTCAAAATCGGTTGCAAATCGGTTGATGGTGCCACGTATACACAGCATATCGGCATATTGCTTGATCACCGCATAAGCAGCTCGTAACATTTCCACTACACTAGAGCATATGATTTGGTTTTTAATACAGAACCTGATTGATTGTGATACTGATTCGTTGCTCTTCCATTTTTACCTCCTTCGAAATCGTCAAAACTCGGCTTCACATCTTTGAAGCAAACTCAAACAATAAACACCATCCGCCACCAATTGGCGCGAAATTTGGCGCATGGTGTAGCTGACGAATGGCGCTTCTAAGCAAAACAAACCAAAAGGCCTTGGCAGTTTCGGTCTGGCTGCCAAGTCAAAGTACTGTAGCTTGCTGATCCGCCCCCGAATGTATAGATACATTTCAGATGCATAGCCTCATGTCGGCGAGGTGCTTGACCGCATGCTATGTAGTTGGACGCGGCCGTATGTATGATAGCATTGGCCGACAGCAGAGCAACAGATCTCACTGAACTCGGCGGCATTGGGCAGGGAGACAGTGCGACTGTGAAAGAGTGCAATGGAGACAGACCTCTTGCCACCGCCCCGCCTTGCTCTTCGTTCGCTAGCAAATGGGAAAAGCAAACGCACCAGCGCCGCCCCCATTGATAACCTTACTCCGTAGGTACGGCTGCCCCATCCAACGGCAACCGGCACAGTATTTTTTTTTGTGGCCCACTTTTTTCTGTCCTAGCCGAACCGACCACCTTACCTCACGCTCCCACGTCCTACCGTCAACTGCATCTCGCTGTAGTCCGACCCGCCGAGCAGACCCACCAAAGACCTAACCGACGTCTCTTCTCTCATAAATCACAGCCATCATCGAAAGACTTCGCGTTTGATCCACCGCTGCACCGCGATCACCGGGCTTGGTGGGTCCATGTCGGTTGTCATCAGTACGCCAGTCGGCGGCGGCTTCAGTCATCCATACGGAGACGGGAGGCACACAGAGTGGGTCCTGACATTCACCCACACACACAAACGCATCCGCCCCCATATATAAGTACATATACATATATATATATATGGACGCCTATTCTTTGGGCGTACACATGGCCGTCTCACAAAACCGACCTACGCAATACGGTAGTACCGCTGACTTTCGGCACTTTTCGTCGCTAGCCCCCCCGACTCGTCTTGCCTCTTGCCAGTTGCCCCCCCCCTCTATCTGTCTCTCTCTCTGGACACCCACAGACACATTATTCGTTGTGCCTTTCTTCAGTTTCCTCGTCCCCCCCCCCCCCCCCGCTGTCTTTCGGCGACGCTGTGTCGTAAATAAGATTTCCCCGTCCCTGTCAACTTTCGGTCCCATCGATCATCATGAGTGTCGTTTGCCTGCCGGTGCTGCTGCTGGTTGCCTTCGCGAGATCGCGAG